>JASAND010032068.1:0-164463 GCA_030248195.1 Trissonchulus latispiculum | reverse complement strand
TGGCCCAGAAGAAATGGACTGAAGTGAACTACGACTGCTCAAGCTGAACTGTACATGCAACCTGATGTTTCCTGAAACACTATGGCACACCTCTAATGCATTCTCGAAACACTTTCACATTATACACACGCAGAATGCGTTCCCACTTGGCTGTGAGTCAGAGCGCCTCATGGCGTACCGTATTGAGCATATGCACACTATAATGACTGATCAACATTTTATATATATGAAGGATAATTTGTAATGAAAAGCTTTATGCAGTATGTATTTATATAAAAGTAAATCTGCAAATTATTCGTATTATGACATATATACGCCAATATGAGCCTCGTTGTAGGACAGGCGGGTCTTTTCCAGATTACCCCCCCACCACTCAAAGTTCTTAAAACTCGACCAAATGAGCTGAAATTTGGTGTGGGTATGTTTTCGACCACGCTGAGTTCAAATATCGCAAAATTTTTCGATTTCGCGAAATTCGACTTTTTTCGATTTCTAAGGGGGGACCAAGGGTAACCGAAAAATTTTTTGTCTTCGATTTTGCTGACAAGCTGTATATAGGGGTTTTGTGGGTCGCAGAACACGAATCTGAAGTCCGTTTTTCGATTCAGCTTTTCGTTAGCTCAGCATAAGCTTACAACTTAAGCTTTCAACTTTAGCTTATATCAAGCTAACGAAAAGCTGAATCGAAAAACGGACTTCATATTCGTGTTCTGCGACCCAGAAAACCCCTATATGCAGCTTTTCAGCAAAATCGAAGGCAAAAACTTTTTCGGTTACCCTTGGTCCCCCCTTAGAAATCGAAAAAAATCGAATTTCGCGAAATCGAAAAATTTTGCGATATTTGAACTCAGCGTGGTCGAAAACATACCCACACCAAATTTCAGCTCATTTGGTCGAGTTTTATGTACTTTGAGTGGTGGGGGGGTAATCTGGAAAAGACCCGGACAGGCTCATATGTTAAGCGGTTGCAACTTGTTTTCCTTAATTTACAACCTCCCTACGGAACTCATATGTATTTTACAGGCTAGTTTTTGCTTATGTACAATCTGCCTACGAAGACTCATATGTATTTTACATGCGACGAAGGAGCACTTTTTGTTCTTGTTTAATTATATATATATATATATTATTGACACACATTATTCCGATATTCCAATGTTAGTTAAACTAATTAAATATTAAAAATTTATGAAATATTTAGGAATATCATTGAGAAGAAAGGTAGCAAACATTAAAACATACATTCGGTTTCGCAAACTTTGACAACTGGTGATCCTTAATAGCAGGATTACTGCAAATGAGCACCGGGGGGTCTGGGGGGCGGGGCCCCCCAGAAGTTGGAGATTTTTCGAAATTACGGATTAAATCCGTTGTGGAAATGTTTAAAAAGATTATTTGGCAACTGTTACATCTATTCTAACTAAAGCTCCTAACGCTAATGCAGTTTTGTGTTAATTGCATCTGTGAATTCTTGAATTTTGAATAGAGTCAGTATAAAGTCAATAGAGAAGCGTGTATGCTCCGTGCAGCGTTATTCAACTGCAAAACAGTGAAGCATTTGTAAATACTATTACTACCGTTGGACTGTACCTGTACCTGTAAATACTGTAAATACTACCGTTGGACGCGGTCGCGGGTACCCGCGGGCGGTCGCGGTCGTGGTCGTGGTCAAATTTTCATGACCGCAATGACCGCAAATTTCTATAAAGTCGTGATAATTTAGGCCAATTTGTAGTAAAAATTTTCCATTTTTTTCGCTGCCGTTCGGTTGGTAAACCTCAGTCTGAAAATGAAAGAAAAGGCACCCTACAGTACACACAGAATTCCACTATCGAAGACTCCAAATGCAGCAACGAAAACAAATTGTGTAATTTTTAATTGCAAACTGTATATCTAAGCTGCACTGGCCTTATATATATACATATATATATATACATATATATATACATATACATATATATATAAATATATATATATACATATATATATAAATATATATATATATATATATATTTATATATATATATATATAAATTTTTGGAAGACGACCCGAAGAAATTTTTGGAAAAAACGGAAAAATTGGTACTGGAAACATTTAAAGTTTTTACTCTTACAAAATTGAATTTTCTCCCGAAATAATGTTGCGTCTAGCTTGCGTCCCGCTAAAATTTCATTGCGTCCAGATAAGAAACTTTGCGTCCAGTACGCACATCTGGACGCAAAAAACCCTGTTGTAGGATGAACTCTTTAGCACATACCTACGTAAGGTGTTAAATATGTGCAGATTATGCTAACTAACCTTTTTTAACTAATGGCAAACTACTTTCCTCTACTCAAGGTACATAACTACCGGCTTTTTCTTTGGTGTTGACGTTCTTGTCATAGTTGTATACAGGAAATGCGCTTGTCGGTAGTGTTTGAGGCCGGGCCGGCCGGCCGGGAATTTACAATCAGAAAGTTCCAATTTCAGGCAACTAAGTTTAAAATGAACTCCAAATCTACCCTTAAACCCCGGCCTACAGTAAAACTACAAAACTACGACTTAGGTTGTGTCGTAAAAAATGAAGAATGCCATGCCTAGGCATATAAAAGTGACGAGTTTGTGTTTCCCAGCCTCTAGCGTATCGATTTGAACATTATCAAAATTGCAGAACTTGGCGAGCTGCCAAAATTCAATTATAAGTTTTAAACTCCATAGGCATACTATACCAGATTCTGGCATCGACAATGTTACTCAGCAGGAGCTTCAAAACATTCAACTGTGGGAGTCTGCTGCAATCAGCCGGCAGTACTAATTGGATCCATTGTGACTCTTCATGCTCTTATGTATTATGTACTTATTATGTACTCTTGGTTTCAGTAAACTTTTCGTTACCATTTGGAATTCACTTTCACCTTTACGGGTTTTGCGGACTTAGTTGTTGCACAAACTGAAATTTTAGGGAGTTTTGATACTGTGGAAAACAAGGAGACTGTATCAAAAGCTGTACGGTTGAAACCTCAAATATGGCTGCATTCCGAAACTCCAGCTTTTAACACTCTTGTATGCTACATTAAAAAAGTATTTTCTGGGAACAAAAAGCAAAAAAGGCTAAGCATTAAAGGCGCACAGCGCACGAAATAGAGCACGAAGCTACGACTTCGAATTGCGATTTTGGGTTAGTCTTCCTTAGAATTTTGAAGACAAGATCTTCTTCAAAAGTAATAGGAATCTAAGATTCAAACTTTGAGTTCCCTGCTAAATTAAATTTGAATTTTTTAAAAATGTATTAGATAAAGTATTAATGTAAAATTGCCCATAGCAATGCTATACTTTCTTTCTATATTTCGCTATGCAGAATGTTCTAGTCTAGACACCCCTCACGTCAAGAATTAAAGATTTTTTAGTTTTGGGAACATCAACTGCAATACCAGAGATTACAAAATCTTGGAGACTTATGCCAAAGTCAGTTGGAAAAATTAGCACAGAATTAATTTTTCGGACTCTGGGGGGACCTAGAAAAACCTAAGGCTCAAGTGTTTTCTTATCTTCGATGAACACTCTTTTCAATGTCTTTAAGTCGTCTGGCTACGTGACTTATATGACGCCACAAAGTCTTTGTCTTTTTAGCCTAACTTTTTAAACGGTAACTTTTCCAACGTTTAGTTTCTGAGGACCCGTTGCTCTCTAGGCTAATCGAGTTGCTGGAGCAACTTTCAGGAAAGACTTTTTCCTCAAAATTTTTCTGAAATTTCTTCAATTTACTTCCATCTGATGCCGAGAAATGCGGAAAACAGGACCGCTTGGTCTTAAGTTGGTTAAGTTTATGGTAATTTGATTCTGTTCTCAACTGGTGAAAGCGTTCGTTAGCCTGGCAGCCAATTAGCCGACTAAAATCACCTAAACACCAAGCAGGAATCCCCCCAAAAATCCGGGGGGTAAAGGTTTCCTTAATTTCTGGGGGTTCCTTTTTGTCCCCTTTTTTGAAGATCTTTTAGTTCCAACACACTTCCCCACCCCTTGAGTGCATTTTCTGTCTTTCTGAGAGAATAAAATGTTCTGGTTAAGGGGAGGTGGTAATTGTGCTCTGCTGAGCCTTTCAGATCAAATAGAAACTGAAAAAATGCTGAGTTCCAGTCTTTCTTTCTTTACTCTACCAATTTTAAGTTCATCGGATAAGATTTTTTCATGGTTTGCTGTTTTCATTCGGAAATCGGGGAAATTGCCCCCCTGGTAAATGGTCCGGAAAAGTTCATTTCCCAAGATAGGGAAATTTAATACATAAGTTTTAGAGATCTTTAGGTTTTTCGGATTGTCAAATCCTGAAAAGAAATGTCATTATCTTTACGCCTTTATGGTGTAAGGATCAATAAATCCAACGGCTGCGTGAATGTCAATTAGTGTGCTCAAAAAATGATTAAGTTGATCTTAAAATAATTTAGAACAAGTTTGTTTCGGTGCAATTGGTTATTTTTGATAAGCAATTACAAATTCCAACCCCCTAACATATAATTATTTGATCTTAGTTGAAATGTGAAGTGAACCCCTCCCCCGAACACTCCTTTGTAGATTTTGTGTCAATGCTGCTGCTAAACAAATCAATTGTCAATTTAAAAAAATATTTAAAAAATTCAAAGACCTCCTCATGATTTATCACAACATATTCGAAGTGTATTGCCTATGTAATTTAAATTGTTTAGCATTTTTATTTGTTACAAGCAAAATCTTATAGGAGATAAAGTTATCAAATTTCATAGGAAGTAATTAGACAACAGGATATGGCATATTGGAATTTACTATGTAGGAATATCAAGATGCAAAGTTTTGTATACATACTTTTTGAACATAGCTATGTATATTCTAATTCGCAAATTAGTATGCAAATTTAATTAAACAATTTCATTTCTTTAATGCGGATTAATTTTAATTTAATCTTTCAATAAAACAGATTATATCTTATTAGAGTTCGTTTCAACCTTTGAGTTCAGGTTAATCCTAATTAGGCGACCTTTCCGCCCCCTCCTTGCTGACTCTAGAGTCTCACTTAGCCTCATTCTTGAGCCAGTCTGCACAACTTCCCAAGTCAGCCAACTGGAAGAAAAGCCAGCACGAGCCAATTAGAGCTTGATCTTTCTCACACATTTGATACTGTTGATCTTTGCGCTAAATCCCCCCTCTCAGCTGGATATAGGTGACTTTTCTGGCCTGTAAGAGTGGGATAAGTATGAAACTAGAGGCGATTTTTAGGGTTTTTGACTTTTGATTGTGCAGGGCTAAGTCACTCACTAAACTAAATTTTAAATGTTAAAAATTTTAAAGTCACCGGTTAAATGTTTTATGTTTAACACATTCATTTAATCTGTCCCTATTGGGTCTTCCTGTCAGATTAGCGGGCATCGGAAGTTGATTGATATTAAGTTTGCTGAAGGAGTTTGGTTCAAGGTTCAAAGGTGTAGGGATGGGTGAGTCCCAGTGTTGGCTGCGAACTGCTTTCACGTTTCACGTAGCTTGATGTGGCCTGTGGCCTCGGTAGCTCAGTTGGCAGAGCGTCGATGCGTTAATCCAGAAGTCGTGGGTTCGAATCCCACCCGACGACCAAATTTTTCGGGTCACAGAGTCTGCAGTGGCAAATAGAATTTCTGTAGCCAGGCTTATCAAACTATTTCCTATGCTTACTTTCCAGGCACAAAGTCGTGCTACATTCTTTTCGTTGTATAAGCGTTGTGCTTTGTAATAATCAAATTGTCTGTTGTGAGTTTCAGCATGCAAGCATAGCGGGCGAATTTGTTTGACGTTCTGTCATAAGTACAATAATCGTTCATCGAAGGAAAAGCCACTTGGTGTACAGTGCATGGCTCTGCAGCTGATAACAGAAAGCTACTATGAATAAAACTTAACGTTTATGATAGTTTTAGCCTGTTATTCGCCCTTTGTTATACACCCAGCTGTACTCATTGATGTCAAAATAATTTAATTTAATCCAATGTCAGCAATGATCTAGGCTAATCTTGCTTATCTTAGCAGATACCTAACTTGCCACAGATTCAAAGTACACCCGGTGAGTATAATGACACTGACATTATGCTTTCAAAAAATGCTTGGGGGGAGACATAGGTATGGGCACTTATCAGTTCTTTTTATCAGGATACGCTTTCATAAGCTCTCGTCTCGGCTTAGCATGGATTTGCGAGGGATAATTAAGGGATATGGGGATTTTAATACTGGGTCTGGATTGGCTCTAGAGACCTTGACATGTTTTAATTGGCCAGTGATAAGCTGTTATCACTAAAGGCTAACCACTTGTGTAGGTGAAGTTGGCTGAGTGCAAAACATGACTGTGGGGTGTCACTCCTAATTTTTCTAGGGGTATGGGACAAAATATTTGGGTGGAAATCGAAATTGAAAATGGAAATTTTCAAGTTTTCTGTTTTTACGACTCTACGACTCTTAGTTTGGTGTTGTTCTGGGCGATTCTTGTCCCTTCAATGAATTAAGTTTAACTCAATGCCTTCCAACGTTGGATCAAACAAGTTAAGGTTAAGTTCTACCTCCTTATAAGGCGCTAAGCAACTAAAAAGGTGTCCCTCCTTTGCGCAGATGTTTTGTTTTTTCTCGTACACATAGCTTTTAATCTTCAGTTCAAAGAGTATCACTTTATAAGACTAACCGTTTTCTGTGCCTAATTTTTTGTTTTCGTGATCCCTGCTGCCAGGGATTTAATTTTCACCAGTCTAAATTAGACGTCTGCTCCACTTCTGTAGGTAAATCTTTTAAAGATCTTACAAACATTTGTTGCCAAGGTTGAATTAAGGCAGACCTTCAAGTTGTACGAGTAATAGAGTATATCCTATGCACACTGTTCTAACAGCTTTTTTCATAAATTTCCAATAAGAAACTCAAATTTGCAACACTGAATGGAGCTTTAACAGGTGCACTTCAGACAACATGAAATTGTTAATGAGAGAGTAACATCATACTGATTATTAATTATTAATAGTAGTGGTTTAGGTATAAACCGTTTTCACTTTACTTGGCGCTCAGCACATGTCAGCAGGTGCTCGTGTGAAATGCAGTTCTTCAGCTGGTGAACAAGAGGCAGAGAGACGAAGGTCACGGACACAAAACATGACCCCCAAGCAGTTCTGACGTACGGTTATTGCCCAACTCCACGCAGAAGCGGCCGCAATCACCCTCAGTGCAAGCCGAGGTCCCCGCAGATCATCCCACTCAGAAAGGCCGTTGTGGGTGGAGTTGTGCCCGGGCCTTGAAGTGGGCCGGACCGGTTGTTAGATCGGCAGGCCCGTTTTGGGCCCAGGCCCGATCAGCTAGGAAGGTCCGGCCCTACCGGGTCTGCATTGTCCGATCAGGACCGGTCAAGTTTTTGCTGTACATACTTCAAATTTTTTCAAATTATCTTCACTAGAAGATCGAGTCTAAGCTTTTCACTGCTTAACTTGCAGTGCTCCTTTGAAATTGAACAACAGATGAATATTAGAGTCCGAAAATCGAAAGTTCAAATCGAAATCGAGAGTTAGAATTTAGTTTAAATGTTTATTTTCCATATTTTATTTCGGTTCACTACGACGACAAACTGTTTAGGACTGATTAACATAAAGGCAAAAACACTATTGCTCAAGCTGCAGGAAATGTTCTCTCTCTTGTTCAACATTATCATTCATTTTCATGTTTGAGTGGGATTTACGAATTGAAACTTTTTCGTTTCCCTTCAATTTCCGTTCTAACTTCATTAAAAACGTCAAACTTTTTAATTTCCGTGAATTGAAACTGCCTCCCTAGAATTTTCCGGTTCAGGGAAATTCGGAAAACAGAGAATTTTGATGCCTTGAGGGAGTGGGAAAGTTTCTCCTGAAGTGCGTAGGCGAAAGAAATTTAATTTGGCTGTTTGATTTTGACTTTTTAATGTTCCTTAATATTAATAATGCTTAATTAGCAATACCTATTCTTAAGAAAATTCCATATCTTAAATGATAGAGTTGTGCCCGGGCCCTGAAGCGGGTAGGTCTTGAATTGGGCCGGACCGGGTCTGGCCCCGGCCAGGCCCGGCAAATTTCTTAACACCCACATGTGCTTAGGCCTTAGTCATTACGTCATTAAAAATCAGAGTTCATAGATATAGGTGTGTAGGGCTTTCAAAGCATTCGTAGGATTTGAAGTATAGGGTGAAGCACACGTTTCTTTCCGTTTTTTTCCAAATTTCAGATTCTGTTTGAAGAGGAGGTTCTGTATTTGTGGAATTTAAGCTCTACTTCTGACTTTGCCTAAAGGCAAAGGCATCTTTGCAACATGTGTCTTTGACGATGTTCAAGGGCTTTTTGCTCTAAACTCTAGAATTCTTGTTCAGCTGATTCTTGAAGACGCCTTTACTTCTGCCCCTTGAAATGGTTGCCCTTAAAAGGGTCGTTGGGATAACGGATTGGGTATATCCTATTCCTCGTTGAATGGTGGTTAATTAAAAATTCTGTGATTCTTGCCCCTGTAGGCTTTTGGTTAAGTTTATGTTAATGTTTATCCTTTTAACATTTATACGACCCCTTCTAACGACACTGTTCTGTGGATCTTTTTTGGGGACACAAAAATTTAATTTATTTAATAGTTAGCACTTCCAGGCCCGGTAGTTGCCTAAGCGGATCCCGAGTTTTTTTATTTTTTTACAATTTTTAATTTTAGTCCCTATTGTGATAGTGGGGATTTTTGTCCGCGACTTTCGCTATATCTCTAGGCTTAGGCTTAGGATCAAGGGAATCAAGGGAATCAAGGGAATGGAATGAACAACCGCCCCACAGTGCAATCAGTTCAAGTGCAAAAGACACGCAAATATACGTATACGTAATGTATATGTGCGCAAAAGTATCAAGAGGAGCACTGTGGACCCAGGATGGACTGTGGATCAGGAATGGCTATTTGGGAATTTAAATGAAAGACAGTTGCTCATTGCCTTCGCAAAACAGTACCCGCCTGGATTCGAAATCGCGCCCTCCTGCTTTAAGGTACAGGCACAGACACTGTGCCCAGACAGGGGTTGATGAAAACTAGTGTAAAGATTTGGCTCCTCCGTGAATCGAACCACGGACCTCCCGGACTGCAGTCAGGCGTGCAACCACTACACCACGGAGCCAGGAGAGAAGAGCACATATAACTTCTATATCATTGGTGCTCTCTGTACAAGGCATACTTGATCTTTGATAACAAAATTGTTGTTTTCTTGTATTTCCGCAGAAGACACAGTGCTCTGACAAGCAGCCAAACTCCCATCCTTTGTGATTTCAATTTCAGTTTTCAAATTTCATTCCAGTTTCACAATTTCAAAGCGTTAGTTGCTTCAACAGTTGGCTTCATGGCGGGCTAGGGAATCTACGTAAGATCCTGACCTGAAGGCCATTTAGACCCAATTGAAAAACTGACTTTAACACAATAGAGCTCTTTAGCACCTGTCAAATAAGTAATCCCAGAGATAGCGTGTCTACGTAATGATTTACCCAGGTACTGCCCTGTACCCAAAGGCAAGGCAATTAATTCTCCTGTAATCAGTACCCTTAATTACAGTAGCCTAGTGGTTCTTAGAAGTTGCAATAGCATCTTTCTTCTGATTTAGTGCAGGCTTCCGTTTACCCACCGGCCACCAAATGTCAAAGGGGTCATGTTTTCTGTCCGTGATCTTCGTCTCTTCGCTAATTTCTGATTATAGACTCAGCTATTTCGAGATTTGATTTAGACCAAATGCAAAATTGGCCCTCTCTCTCTAGGCTCTATAGCACCGTGAATCCCCATGAATATGTGATACGTTCCCTTTCTTGAACGAGAGAACCTTCACGTATTCTGGTCGGAGAACCGTTACGCAATGCAAAGAAGAAGGAGAGGAACAAGACGTAGTCTGTATTAATTTTCTTAATTACCCTAATCATAAACGGTTTAGTCGGTCTAGCAGAGTCACAGGAAGATTTCCACAGATACAAGTTGGTGGGAACTGGAGGTCTTGATTCTGATCCTACCTACGTAGATGGGACAGTTACCATAGCTCTAACTAGGGTTTACTATAAACCAGTTCAAACTCCTATGCCAAATGTTTACCATTAGACCTTCTGGCACTCTACCTAAATTATAGGAGCTGTCATAAAGCTCGGTTTCTAACCATTGTAATAGAATTTATAGTCTGCTATAAATTTTGTAGGTATATAAGAGGTAAATTTGTATAGAGTTCTGTTCTTTTCCAGCTTATTTATTGTTTAATTTTTACCTATTACTTAGTACTTCTGTTTTTAGTTTTGTCAATATGCGTATTTATCTTTTCCTGATGTCTGTAAGCTTATTTGTTGTTGGGTAAAGCTTACAGTAAAACTTGAGCGCAGTCCAGGAAATTATATAGGACAATTTTCCGTGAAACGGAACCAATTGAGATCTAATTTCGCATGGGTGTATTTGAACATATTTCTTATCGATTCGTGTCAAAATTTTAAAATTTTAAAAACCTAAATTTTTTTTTTAGAAAAAACCTAGAATCCTAAAAAAAGTTTTTAGGACGAAACTGAGGCGAATCAAAAAATTTGTGTCTCCAATTTTGCTGAAAAGTTGTATATAGGAGTTTTTAGGGTCGTAGAACACGAATCCGGAAGCCATGGTTTGATCCAGCTTTTCGTTGGCTTAGTACAAGCTAAAGCTGTAAGCTTAACTTGCACGCTTAAAACTAGTTAAACAATAAGTTAGATAGAAAGTTAGATGGTTTTCGGATTAATTCAACGTCCCCAACAACCCATTATACAACTTTTATGTTGAAACGGTTGAAAAAGTTTTTTTCTTTTGTCCCTCCTTAAAAAACTTAAAATTTAAATTTTTTAAATCTTAAAATTTTGTCACAAATTCATCGAAAATGTGTTCAAATACACCCGTGCCAAATTTGAACTCAGTCGGTTAGGTTAGGTCTTGCGAATTTTCTAAATTCTCAAAAAACCGAATTCTCAAAAGTATCTAAGAACGCATAAATGAATTAATTTTATGTCAAAAAATTATGTTTTTATGATTGATATCAAAAATGGCACTGAAGTATTTGAACACATTTGTGGTCGATGTTTTCTACTGAAATAAAAAGCATACGTGAAGGCGGTACTTTGTCTTTAATTTTTCCTACAATTTGATTCAGTTGAAAAACACAAAAAGCGACAGTAAAGCACGGAACGGAAACCAATAAATTTCATGAGAACAATTTCGACGAAGTTGTTTTCCCGTTTTTTTTCGAAAACAATAACAAATTAACAGCCATCAGATGTTATGCTTCTTTATTACCTTATTTTCGAGGACATTTTGCTTTCACAGTGTCTTATTCCCTGCTCAGGCCAAAAATCTCTAATTCTCTCAAGTGATTAGATTAAATAATCGGATTTTTTCGGTTTGTTCGACTTTATTGCTCCCATAGGGTCTTCGAAGTTGGTGTTAATTGAGGAGATCAATTAACACAAATGCGAGATCTTGCGAGATCTTGCTCCGCCGCCCAATTTTTCAGGGCAGGAATCACGCGATATAATATTTTTCCTGGACATTATTGCCCTGATTAGGCCCACGGAGACAAATTTCTTGAGTTATGAACTTATTAAGATTTTGCTCTCCGAAAGCGGTGAAATATTAACTCAAAGGTTACATGGCGTACAAATTTCTTTTCAGTTACGCACTCGCGCCCGTATCTTTTGCGAAAATTAGATATAAAATAATCGCTGAACCGAAATTTAGCCGATATCCCCTCGAAGTTTTCGGAAATCCATTGTCCTTGACTAAATTTTTTTTATTTTATTCGACGAATAAACGGAATTTGCGAATAATATTTTCTAAATTTTACTAAAGCTTAGCCAGTATTTATAGTTTAATATGTACCAGTTATGTCTTTACATTTCAAAACTTCAGCAATGTCTAATCCTAAACGTTAGGATTATTGATACCGTTATTAATAATAATATTATTGATTTAATTAAAATCTTGGATTTTAGGTTTTTTTGGATGAGGGCTCGACACCATTTAGGCTCCTCGTGAGGCCTGTTAGGTGTTTCTCTCCGCAGACCGCTAAGCGGACAAGAGGCGGAGAGAAGAACACTGCGGATAGAAAACATAGTCCCCAAGGCAAGCCGGCGAATGATTATTGCAGTCTCGCCCAGGGCAGACAGTCTTGTTCTTTCCAACAGAAGATTGCCCCCCGCATACGGATTTTAGGTTTGATTACGTTAATAGTTTCTGCTATTGCCACAAATCTGCAAGTGGAAAGTTTTGTACAGGAAGCTCAACTGCGCAGGTACAGGAAACTGCTTACAAAAATATTAATTCAAATTAATATCCCTTTCTACGCATTTCTATAGGTTGAGATTTATTTGTTAGAAGATGAGCAAGGTAGGCGTTAGGTAGAATTGTCACTTCTGGTACATAATCTTTTCCATCAAAACAAACCTGCGTGGAAACTTTGGAGGCTATTATATATAAAAGTTGCAAAAAATTTAGTGATAACCAATTTCCGTTTCACTTTTGCTTTTACTTGTTCGCTGCCGACGTTACCATCACTCCTTTTTCTAATGCAAAAATTGTAAATTCCAGTATCGACTCTGAAGTAATATTCGAATTTATTCATCAGAAGTGTGGTTGTGACAATTTGTCTACAATCGGTGCAGCTGGAAAACCTAATTCGTTAGATAGTAAAAATCTAAAGATAGTAAAATGGACAACTTATCTTGCTAAAATTTTAGTAAGACATGTTAAATATCAGCAATCCAGAAAGGTTGAAATCAGTGTAATAACCTGCGCTCAACGTCCGGGGATGTGGCTCAGTGGTGAAGCGTTCTACTCAAGACCCAGAGCTCGGTGGTTCGATCCCCGCCCTGGACACTTTTCTTCATAGGTATTTGGAAGTCCCAGAGAAGAAAATCTGTGAAGGACAGTTTCCCCAAATTTTGAAAAAAGAAAGGCTCGCTTGTTACCATCTGGAATAGAATTCGCTTGGACAATTGCTTCAAAACTGGTGACCAGGGACTCAGACTTTTAAACAGCGCCCAATACGATTTGATGTCCGCCATTACTTTCAAACATCAACAATGCTTCGCTCAAGTTGCTACAGAGAATAATTGAGCGCGGAGTCCTAGCGTCTTAATAAATTTGCGCGATGGGTCATCAAAATTGTTTAGACTGATATTTGCCCAAATATTTCGCAAGCTTGAGAAACGGTAGAAACGCAAACGGTAGAAAAATTTAGAAATTAAAGTAAATTTTATTCAAACAACTCATGCAGAAAAAGAAAAAATTTTGTTGAAAATTCAAAGCAGAAAAGAAAAAAGGAACCTGAAAAAAATCACAAATTAATTTATAATTAAATATAATATAATTAATATACTAAAATATAATTATTATTTAAATAAATGGCTTTTAAAGCAGCCCTGGGAGTTAGCCAGGTAGGTTTTGCTGTTAAAATAAATAACTAAATTTATAAATTTACCTAGCCTAAATTTTGGGTGGTGTTGTGTTCACCAAAAAGTGAACCCTTCACCGCTCAACTCAAATACATAGTCAAATTTACATACCATCCCGTAAGTTTCATCAAAAAGAAAGATAAAAACGTGATGGCTAACCAGACAGAGTCGAACTGTCAACGGTCGCCATTTGTTAAATCCCAACGCTTAGCTGTCTGGACCTAAGAAGGGATCTAGAGGCTGAGCGACTGCAGGTAAACCCAAAATATAATCCTACCTAACTGATGCAAGTTACCGTGGCAGCTGAATCGTTGAAGACATCCAATGGCTAACCAACTAATACTCCATTGTGGCGTAACAATAAATTTATTAAAGGACAAATATTAGAACCCACTGACGCACGTATAGACAAACTTCGACGACTGCACTAGAAATTCACAATAGACGTCGAAAGATGAAATATGCAAATTAGGACAGACGTCTTAACATTATGCAGATTAGACAACACTTCCTTGCTCAGTTGTCAGATTCCAGCCGGTTCTAACTGGTTTTTGACATCAATGTGAAAGGTTGAAATCAGGATCTGAAAGATGTGAAGAAAAGTGTCCAGGGCGAGGATCGAACCGCCGAGACTTGGTTTAAGAGTGAACGCTTTACCACTAAGCCACATCCTCGGACGTTGAGAGTAGGTTATTACGCTGATTTCAACCTTTATGGGTTGCTGATATTTAACATACTCCCCTGCTATTTGAAATTCGGCCTCGAATTTCCAGGAATTGCAGGTCGGGTCCTCAAATCCAAGTACCATGTGGTTTAAGGGCGGCTCCCCGGCTGCCTCCTAACCCGAGGCCATATTATACTTCCTTCTTCTTCAAATTTATACAAAAAACCAAGTTAATGTTGACAAAAACGATTGACTTGCACGACTGTACGGCTGTGACATATAGTATCATTGTGCACTGTGATCAAAGCCGGGAGCCTTTATATCAAATCACACAAGAACCATTAACCATTATATTAACCCTTAGCAACACGAGGACCACCATATTATAAACCAAACCAATTATCTCAAGGACCTGCAATTCCACAATTCCCAGGTATCACAAACGACTTCATCTCCTCAGAGCGGTAAGAACACGGCACGGTCGCCAAATGTGAAAGGTTGAAATCAGGATCTGAAAGAGAGAAGAAAAGTGTCCAGGGCGGGGATCGAACCACCGAGCTCTAGATCTTGAGTAGAACGCTCTGCCACTGAGCCACATCCCCGGACGTTAAGCGTAGGTTATTACACTGATTTCAATCTTTCTGGGTTGCTGACTTTTAACACATATTAATTCAACAGTGATACAGAGTACAGTGGTTAGTTTTTATTTTTTTGCGGAAGTCCCCCCTTGCTAAACCCACTGAACTGCATAAAACAGGGTACACTAATGACTTTCTTTGTTTCCAAATTGAAAACACATTTCACACTGAAATTCGTAAGATGCCTATCTTGCTAAATTATAGTAAACTTACTATCTTACCAAAAATTTTGGCAAGATAATAATCTTGCTAAATTTAGTGGCAAGATAGCTATCGTGCCAATTTACTATCTTGCTACGACATACACACTTGCTATGTGTGGAGAAAGCATTTTCTGTACACCCTTTAAGCCTCTAACGCTTGTCACACTCTTATCCATACGTGTGCTCGGGATAAGCTGACATACCTGACCCCCTCATACCTGAGCTCACCCCCCCCCAGAGTGGTCCCTCACCCCCCAGAATCCGGATTTTTCCGGTAAAAAACCGGTTTTTCGGCGGCCTGCGGCCGCCCTTCACCCCCCCCCCCAAATTTCCCCTCCTGCACATGTCTGCTCTTATCTATTATGTACTCTTGCTCTCTGCACAGATCACTGAGCCAACTTCTAATGTCAACCGGAAACCACGTTGAGATCCAAAGTCACTGATCCATTCAAGATTGATTGTACCAGTAGTACATCCATTATATGTTATCTATTATGTACTCTTGATGGTACCAAACTGACAAACGACCAGCCTGATTTCAAATACAGTCATCAATTCTACCGTACTTGCTACATTGGAAGCTTGTCTAAAAGATTACCTCCTATGCATCTCTATCCTACATACGGCTAGTATTGTTACCGTAGTATACAATACTAAGACCGTGTTTCTACCTGTAATATGTCAAAAATTGTATCAAGCCTTAGACAGGAAACGGGCAACTATACCGTACTTTACTTTACCGTAGGTATTTCGTAGAAGTTTTTTGTATAGCTGAATAATAGTAGAATGATGAAGAAATGTGAAAGGTTGAAATCAGCTTTGAAAGAAATCAAAAAAGTGTAAACTTTGATTCCCTGATTTCAATCTTTCGAAGGACTGACAAGAAAGCTAACTAGCAACTATGTTTTGATTTTATAACCCAGCTTTCCCTGTTTCAACATTGTTTAAACTACATTTAATCTTGATTTTTATTATAGACTGCCGATAACCTAAGTTACCAATAAACATGGCGGACTACTATAACTGGAATAGTTCAACTTCTGGCTACTACTATTACTACTATGATACGATGGCCTATTTGAACTGGACTAGTGCCCAATTCGTTACAACACGAGATGACCAAATCAGAGACCAAATTAAGTTCTACTCAAACATAATTTACGGGGCTCTCTGCGGCCTGGGTCTGACCTTAAATCTAACCGTTTTTATCATCATTACGGTAGTGCTGAGAGTACAAAATGTGTCCGATCTTTTGATACTCAACTTAGCAGCAGCCGATACCATTTATCTAGGCTTCTTACCCTTTGTTGTGGCCAAAAATCTACAAGGTGAATGGTTGTATGGTAAATTTATGTGCAAACTGTACCAGTTTTCGACGGGGGTAAATCGTTACGGCTCGGCCCTATTTCTAACTCTGCTCTGCTGTGATCGATACTTGGCAGTGTGCCATGCTTTGGTGGCCAAACGGTATTGGCACCTGCGTAGCGGAGCCCTGGCAATAGTTGGGTGCTGGGCACTTGCCACGGGTCTCATGCTCCCAATTCTGTACTACTCAAATGTCGGCAAAGAGTACTACATGGACTATATGGGTCGGGTTCGATTTAAGACACAGTGCGCCATCTATTGGCATGTGGATCTGATCAATGCGACGACCAACGAAACCTATCGAGCTGAGGCTGCATTCGGTCGCCAATGGTTTTCCCTGTACACGGTTTTGTTCGGATTTCTAATCCTGTTCACAACCTGGACCCTCTATTCCCGGGTTCTGGTTCATCTCTGGTCAAATCGCTTTATCGAAAAACAGGAAATCCGGCGAAGAACTCGAAAAATTACCCGACTCGTTTTTGCCCTACTCTTAGTCTATACCCTCTGTTGGCTTCCGTACTGGATTTTCACCCTGCTCCTGGAATTTGCACCCTCTGTCCTGTTTAATCAGAGCTCAGAATTCTATGTCATAGCGCTATGCAGCTACTCACTGAACTATGTTAACAGTGCTCTAAACCCGCTGCTATATACCTGTGTTAACACTACCTATCGGCAGATGATTAAGGCAAAATGTTGTCCTAGAATTCGACACTATCAGGCGGTATCTCAAGAACCTCGGGAAACGGAACTACGAATTAGAAGTTCCAAAGTATCGGTACCCTCCTGCTCAGCTTTGGCTATCTAAATGGACAACAAACTGCTATAGAACAACCAAAAAATGGTTGTTTCTAACATAAACCACATTTGGAGCAAACCCTGTCATTCTATACCTTCTTTGATATTTTGAAATCTCGGAAAATCCAAAATTTCGGGTGTCATTAACGAACAATCCAAACTGGTAGATTTTTGCGTTAATTTGCGAAAAACCGGATTTTCTGGTTTAAAAATTTCTAAAATTCAGGATTGTTATGGATGGCTTCAAAGGTTGTTAGGCAGTGTTTGGTAGTACCAATGCCAATCCTGTCGTACATCGAATTTAGTTGTACTATACTGTTAGAATTGTGTATTCGCTTTTGTAAAGTCCTCGATAATAATGAAGCTATTTATTTACTTTTTCTAACAAAACCACCCTTTAAACTTGATTTATATAGACTAAAATGGGCCTTTTAAAGAAAGGATAGAGTAGAATAGAATTAAAAATAACCATTGTAACTTCACTCAAGCTTGAGTCTCCCTCTTTTAACTCTCATAAAAAGGATCGAGTAAATTTTAACTCTACTCTACCCTTTTTTGAAAAGGCCCTAAGAGTTTTTCTGCAATTATGAGCGTTACTTAAAAACCTGAAAGTTATAATTTCAGTTTTGCAAATTTTTAGCACTATATACCTATTAGCACAACCAAACCAACTAACAACCAAATTCTTTATTGACAAAAACAATAAGTATATACAAATCCAAAAAATACAATTATCAAGAATTCTTTATAGACCCCTCCGGAACAAGTCAGTTCCTGTATTTTGACCTTCTGATCCAAAAATGCCTGAACCGTTTGGAGGGAATGAGAATCCGAACAGACCATATATATTGAGCATCGTATGAATTCGTCCACAACTGAGAGACTTCAAATTCTTCAGCAGGCCAGAAATATAGGGCCAGTAAACCTAAATAGGAAAAGAAAACTATAAAAATGAAAGCATACTAAATTAGAAAACAATAATGAAATAAAAAGTAACACTGAAGAACAGAAAGGAAGACAAGCCTAAAATACATTTTGAAGAAATCAGAATAAAAAATGTGTCAACATTTGATTGACTGTGTGCAATGAACTACGACAACAACAAAGTCAATTCCAAAAAGTAAACAATAAAAATGTAAGAAAAAGGGCAACAGGGCAAAAAATCCTGAATTTGTCCCTGTGGATCCTCACTGTCTATAGTCCCGAATCGTCCACCGTGTCATCCTGAATTCGCGACGCGTTCAGCACTAAAACACAGAAGGAGAAAAAAACAGAGATGACAAGAAAATGCAAAGATAAACGGGGATGCAAAATCGCAGATGTAATGGATCTTCTCCAAAGATGGTAGCCTTTCCAGTGGTGAGAAAACTGAAACTGATAAATATTCGACATACACATGACTAATGAAGAATGAAGATTTTGCAAAAACATCACTGGTACATAAGAGACGATCTCGGTCAGAATAAAGGTGTACAAAAGCAAAAATGCATGATTTGAATCACAGGCTCTTGACTGCAGGAAGACAGGAATTTTTTCCAATCACCATGGCTCTATAGAAGATAATAGCCAGTGAGTTTATTTCGTTGGAAAGCCAGGTGATCAAATCTGGCAGCACGAGAAATTGAGTGGTTCCTGAGCCTGGTTTAGGGTATGTCGACAGGAGCCAGGCGGGGTCTCCACTAGGGGCCCGTTGCATAAAAGCAAGAGTGCATAATTGCACTATATATAAGAAGAAGAGTAAGCCACTAGAGGGCTCCTCTTCTTGGCATTGCGTAACGGTGCTCCGACCACAATACGCGAATGTTCCCCCGTTTGGTGGGGGGGGGGTAGCTGAAAAGAGGTCCCCGTTTGGTGGGGGGGGGGTAGCTGAAAAGAGGTCCCCGTTTGGTGGGGGGGGTAGCAGAAAAGAGTACCCCGTATGGTGGGGGGGGGGTAGCCAACAGCCAATCAGATTGCGGAGACCCCCTCCCCGTTTGATGGGGGAGTAGAGCAGAGGATTACGGTAGTTTTTGTTCTATTTGAAAATGGGTCCCCGTTTGGTGGGGGGGGGTACGCAAAAGGGTCCCGGTTTGGTGGGGGGGTAGGCAGAAGGGGGTCTCCGTTTGGGGGGGGGGGGTCGTCAACAGCCAATCAAATTCAGCCAATCTTAGTCTGACTTGGCGACCCCCCCAAACGGGGACCCCCCTTCTGCCAACCCCCTCACCAAACCGGGACCCCCTTGCATACCCCCCCCCACCAAACGGGGACCCCTTTTGCATACCCCCCACCAAACGGGGACCCGTTTTGCATACCCCCTCACCAAACGAAGAGGGGGGTATGCTTGTCGACCCCCCCCCACCAAACGGGGGAACATTCGCGTATTGTGGTCGGAGCACCGTTACGCAATGCCAAGAAGAGGAGCCCTCTAGTGGCTTACTCTTCTTCTAATATATAGTGCAATTATGCACTCTTGATAAAAGGTATTACTAATAAATTATTTGTGATTAGTTGATTAGTGTAGCAGTTCGATTGAAATTCACTAAAGTTGTGGAAGCGACTGAGGGAAATGTCGTTTTGTAGCTTTTGAGATACTCTAACTAACTACATATTCTAAATTAGGGTAAAATTAAAATTTGGACTAAGCCACCGGAACAACCTTAAAAAATCGCGTTTTCTTTGATATTTATGATCAAAGCTGTTAAGTTGGAGAAACTCATTGGAAGTTCTGACCATGTTTGAACTAATCACTTCATTATCTACAAAATAACGCCGAAAAACCAAAAGTTGTTGGTTCAATTAATAGCTTTGCTCATTAATACTGCTGCACTAATCAACTAATCACTAATTTTTTTAGTAATAGCTTTTATGTAACGGGCCCCAGAACCCCCTGATTTTGTCAGAAGGCAATTCGACGACGTAGAAGTGAGGGGGTTGCAGCCAATGACCGTCGACTGCTGTTCAATGGAATAGTCAGCTGGAAAATAGGACGAAAAAAGACTTAAAAGTTTTGCTGAAATTTTCTTCAATCAACACAATAATAATTTGATTAGAAAAAAGAATTTTATGTAAAATAAGAAACAATACGTAGGGGCGTCAGCAGCAATTTCTCATAAACAGAAAAAATAGCTGTTAGATGCCAGGAAAAAGTTGATATACAGGAAAACGCAGCAGACTCCTTTCACATCATAACATCGCGGGATTCGCAAAATTTCGCTAACTGAGTGCGATTATCGCAAACTGGGGTGAAAGTAGTGATCAGGTCTCATCGAAATCGACTGTAATCACGAAAAATAATGAGGATTTTTTCGTACTTTCCCGAATATCGCAATCTGGGGTGAAAGTAGTGATCAGGTCTCATCGAAATCGACTGTAATCACGAAAAATAATGAGGATTTTTTCGTACTTTCCCGAATATCGCAATCATAATTCGCGAAGTCTGTATGGAACAATTTTTTCGCCAAGTCCACAGACGCCAAAATGCTTCGCGAAAAGAGATTGACAAGTTTATTTTGAAATTACGAAATATTTTGTGCCCATGCTGACTTCGCGATTGATGACTGAGATTTTTGCTAAACTAAGCGAAAACAGCCAATATTCTTCGCCATTCGCGAAAGTTAGCTTAATGTGCTTTTGCTTTTCTATACTTTATAAACTAGTGGCGATCTAACCAACAATTCTCTTATTAATGTCTTACTACATGTAATGTAAATATTTATTGTATTAACTGTAGCGTGTAATGTTAGCGCTGAGCCACAGGGAAAGCACAAATCAATACCTAAGCATCCGCTGCAATGCTTTCGCAAAAGTGTACTACAAAATGTAACCATGAGATTTTATCCTGGACGCGTAACACCTCTGGGAAGAACGCTCAATCAAGAACGCTCGTTACGACTAATTGAGCATTTCATCTCACACCACTTCATTAGTCGGATCAGCTAGATTTCCTCCCAACCCCTCGTCGTCGGAAACCTAAAAGCTGAAGAGCAATGGACAATCCCGTAGTTCAAGAAACACTGCTAGATTTCCTTCAGCGGGAGGTAAGACAGAAATCCTAAGACAATCCTAACAATTAGTTTGTTTTCGGCTTGGTCGGCCGGTCAGTACAAGTCTGGCACTATTTATGGTTGATTTTAGAGCAGTGTTTGTACTAAATAATGCATACAGTTACTCTTTATTATGTATGTATAAGTAGAATAACGTCTACAACATATACATATTGGCCTGGTTTAGTTGATCGAGCAGCTGTTTCTGACCCGGCCAGCCGGCGGGCAGGGCATTGGCTTTACTCTGACCTCTTCAACAACTTAAATAAAATAGTAATAATCCAGTAATGATCTTGTGATATGAGATACTTCAAAACGTCGATATACTAACGGCCAATGAAAACTCTCGTCTGTTTCAATTTTTTGATTTTATCTTTATTTTAATTCCAGATTATAGAATGTAGTTACTTTGTTTGTTAATTAACTGGTTCTTCATTCTAAAATAACATTTCAGTTTCAGTCAAAGTTGGTACAGTCTACTGTTGAAATTGTTGAAACACTGACTCTACTTATCATTTCTTCTACAATTTCAGTACAATCGCATCCTAAACGACGAGTCTGCTGTGGTGGGCAAGTGGATGGGTCAGATTGAGAAACAAACGGGGGTGAAACGTGACCAGATCGGCTACGGAATTTTGGCCTGTCTCGCCCTCTATCTAGTGTTCGGCTTCTTCGCCGAGCTGGTCTGTAACGGGATTGGCGTGGCCTATCCCGCCTATGAATCTAGTAAGGCTTAAGCTTTTTGCTCTGAATAAGCTCATATGTATTTTACGATGGTTCCTGTTTCTGACGGCACAAAGCGCAAACTGTAAAATGCACTTTTTGAGTATGAGTCAAATGCACAATGGTAAATGCTGAGTTGCAAAAATTGTGTAGCTTGAATTTGATATGCAACGACTTAATTTTGTTTACAATTAACATAGATCATCCACACCCCACAGCTTAATCTTAGTCTAATACTTTGTTGTAGAAATTACATTAGATTACAGTTACAGTTACAGTTACAGTTACAAAACTACAAACTGATTGCGCTGGATTTCTAGTACTTTTATTTCCCTCTTAGGTGAGCTTCCGTAGCACTTAACAGTGACACTTGATAAAAACTACCGTAATCCCACACTGACTTTACTACAGTAATCCTGAGTACTTGCTGTCTCGTGTATTGCATATGACTATTAAAATTACACGTATGGTAATTTACAAATGGTAAATTGGTTTTGCTGTTTTTGCAGAAACTCTTTGTTGTGCAAACCTTGCAGATTCTTTTTAATATGTTCCCATTTTTTCCATAGAAAATCTAATTACATCTGATTTTTAGCGTTCTTGCTGTGTGAGTTGATGTTTTTTATTGTATTTTTTCCAGTGGGCGCTATCCGATCTGCGAGCAAATTGGATGATACCCAATGGCTAACCTATTGGACTGTGTACGCCTGTTTCACCCTGGTCGATTTTGCATCCGAGAAAATTTTTGAGTCAGTTTATTTTTCCCTTATTATCTTATTTTATTTAAAATAAAGAAAAGTTGGTCAATGTTGCCTAATCACAAAATGCAACTGAAATTAATGTAAAGAAAGAAAATGGAAATAAGCTCGAATCCCAGCTTTTCCAGGGTAAATTCATGTCGAAGCTTCAAATTTTACACAAAACTAAATTTCCTCGCTCTGCAGGTAATTGTGAAATTGACAAAACCAGTATCTTAGTGTATTTTCAATTAATCCTAATAATGTAACAATAAAAAAGTCTTGTCTTTAATTTTTTTCAGATGGTTTCCCCTGTACTGGTTGGCGAAATGCATCTTCCTTCTGTACTTGCTGATGCCGATGACCAGAGGGGCCGAAAAGCTGTGGAATAATCACATCGGGCCCGCCTACGATCAGCTGTACAAGCGGCTGAACCAGGAAGGAGGCGGTGCCCCGCCCCCACCCACTGAGGCCACCGTAAGACCCGGATTACTGAGATTAAACGGATTAGATTAAAATTAATTTTAGATTAATCTTAACTAAGGATGGGGTAAGATTAAATGGATTAGATTAAAGTGAATTGCTAAATTAATCTTACCTTAAGATGTGACATGGGATAGGATTAAACGGATTAGATTAAAATTAATTGCTAAATTAATCTTAACCAAGGATGTGACATGGGTGATTAAACGGATTAGATTAAAATGAATTGCTAAATTAATCTGATTTTAGGATGTGGCATAGGATTAAGATTCCTAAACGGATTACAATAGAATTTAATTAGAATTGAATCTTAAATTGGGGGCACGCAAAGTAGTTGATTTCAACTTTAACCCAGGATTTTACTGCTGCATTATGTAACTATAGGCAAGAGACAGTATCGTAATATTGTATTAGGTATAATTATATATATTAATTGGTTTTGTATGAAGTTGATTTTTGTTCATTTTTTGTTGCAGGGAGTTTCTGCAACATAATTCGCGCGGCATGATTAAGAAGATTACGAAACTAACCTATTTACTTGTTGTTTGGAATTTGACGGTTGTTAGAATAAAGTACTGGGAAGGCGCCAATAACTTCTTAATATCTATTATGTTTGGAGAAAATTAATATTTCCTTTCTAGCGCAGTTAATTTAAGTTCTTGGATTGATAAACCCTTTCTCTTTACCGCTAAACCTGAATTCTGGGGTGCGTTTCACGAAGCCTACTTAAGTTCTACGTTTATCTTAAGTTGGATTTCAGTTCTAGTTGCAACTTAAACTGTTGCACAAATCAGTCTTAAAATTAATTGCTAAGACGGAACTTTAAGGTTCAACTTAAGTTATAACTTTAAAGTAGGCGTTTCACGAAGCAGTTTTAAGTTCCACTTTCCCCGTAAGTTTCTTCTTAAACTTAATGTAGGTATAACCCTACATTAAGTCACAATTAAAGCAGTTTTAAGCTCCAAAAATAATAAATTTGAGATGATCGAGTATTCTTGATCAATGCTAACTTTGGCACATGAGTTTCAACCTGTTTTGAAATAGATTTGAAAATTATGGAAAATTCTGAATCAAGCAGAAAACTGAACGAAATGAAAGTATGTAGTGTAGTTGAGGTCAAAACAAAAACCGCAGTGTCCAATTTACAAATAACCGCTTTTAAAATAAATTTATACGTGTAAATAAACTTTTCACTAAGTTATGACTTAAAATTAGGCGGGAAATTTGAATTAAGCTCAACTTAAGTAGAAACGTTTTTACTAAGGCAAAACTTAAGTTCAAAATTTAGGATGGCCCTAAGAGAAGGTTTGTGCAACACTTTATGTTATGTCTTAGGCACACCCTAAGTTAAATCTCAAGTTGATCTTAAGTTTAATCGTAAGTAATAACTTAAGATAGCTTCGTGAAACGCACCCCTGATGACATGAATAATCTGGAACTATGTACCACTGAGAAATTATGAAAAATGGAAATATAAAAATTCAATTATCAATTGTGAATGATGACATCCCTAGCGTAATGGTAGCATACTCGACTGCAGCGCGGGAGTTCTCTGGTTTGATTTCCGGCATAGCCTGATCTTTGGAGTAAAAAGAAGAAACGTTTTCTAGTGTTGGAAGAAATTTCGGTTTCGGGGCACTTGATATTGGCTTTCTGCTAAATCGAATGGATATAAAAATAGCAATGATTTTAGATGTCTTTTATCTGACATTTTTAGATTGAACATAAGCCGCTTTGCTTGGAGTTTAACAACCTTTTTGCGTTACGACAGTCATGTTTTAAGAATAAGGTGATACTTTTCTGGACATTTTTGTGCGGTTTAGTAACTAAAGGCAATTTACAGTGTGTTGAAAGTTGTGACAAAACTTGACAGTTTAATGAATTTATAAAATAGGAGCTAATAATGCCCCCGGGTTTGCATAGTTTTACAGTGTAATTATTTTGTAAAAAATTTATTTCTGAACTTGTACGGAACGAGCACTGGGCAGGTTGTGTAAAGTTGATTTCTAAAATAGACATAAAGTCTCTATATAATTATACTAGTGCATATGCATATACATAGTTGCAAGTTTACAATAAATTTTATTCCAAGTTCTTTTAGAGCTGCCTATTTTGATAGCGCTAGCTGTCGTGAAAATTTTGACAATTTAAGTAACAAACTTTTTGTTGGAAAGTTGTCGAATTTGTTCTCTGCCAGTTGCAAAAGAGGAGAAAACTTGATTTTTAGGGGTTGCCTCTATTGTCGCTGTCGCGGGGGTCTGGTTTTGACTTAATCACTTTTCCTATTGCAAAATGCAAACCTATTGCAGTTGTTGCACTTCTACACTTGCTTACAATAGACTTCTCTCTCGTTTGCAGATTCCATTTTAGATTACAATAGGGGAGTCTTGAACTATCTGTTACACACTCTTACGAAATTGCACTGTCACAATGCAGTCCCCTTTATTTGCGAAAGAGTAATGGTTGGAATGCTTTAATAGGGGGGCTGTTAAAATCGTCCTTTACGATGTTACGAGCTTTCAAGCTGCACTTGTTAAGTTCATTCATTTTTTCTTCTGGCACCTCAAAAGTATATCATTTAGTTCATCTCCAAAAATTTAATTCCACCTGGAAGTTTAGTAGAGCTTTTCCTCTGATTCGGGCTACCTGCTACGGACAGAGAATATATTTTGGAGGAATAGCCCTTAACTGTTAAAAAGTTGAAACCTTTCTTGTGAAAATTGAAATTGGCGAGATGAAGTAATCATGCCATACGTATAGCTCGGTAGTTAGGATTGTCAACCGGAAAAATCTGACACTCCTATACCAAATCTCAGCCTCAAATGTAAACGGAATTGGAACTGGCTGAAACTGAAACTGAAACTGAAACCAGAACGGAACTACCCAAGTTTACTTCTACGACTTTCTCTCATCATCTGTCGAAAGCCCTTTACTTTAGTGGAGGTCATAAAACGAGAATTTCTTCTTGAGGGAGTGCTTCTGTTGTTTATTTGAGGCTTTTGCTGAAGTCCACTTCCAAGCTATAAATCATAGGGAGGCCCCTAAGCCAGAGTTGATACTTACTAAGCCGAAAATTATTTGCAGTTTTGCAAAATTTCAAATTGCTAAATTGCAATAGGCACTGGAGTGTGATGCGTTGGGTGGGACCACATGTGTTTTTACTGAGCTTATGCTTTCGAAGTGACTTTAGCGTAACATTGGACACGGGAACTTTCAATTGATCTTTCAAGCCGGGCTTGAAATTCCTTTATTTCCCCCCAATTCTTTTCAGTTTTTCTATATTTCATGGTTTTTTCCGCAATTTCGAGAAATGTTACACAAATTTTTTATTTTTTAGGACAGTCACAGTTCAGGGACGCTCCACTAATCCGAGGATTTTAGCTTGGTTGAATCCTCTGAGAATCTTTCTAAATTAATTCACCTGCTCAGAGGCTGAGAGCGTTAGGAAAGTCAACAGACAGAGGGGCTCTGAAATAATTAATTTCTTAGCCGAGACAGGAGACTGAGACAGTTGTCTCTCTCTATTCTATATTTCTTTGCCACTAATCTGGCATAATCCTTCCTGTGCTGTGATGTCAAGAGTACATAATACATAAGAGTATGACAAACATACGGAAATGAAAATTCTGTGAAATTCCTCACCATTCAAACGGAATTCAGACTTTAGTCTATAAGCTAAATTTTGTTGTTTAAGTTGTTTTCTCTTTGAAAGTTTTCGAAAATCTGAAATTCCACGCTCAATCAGATCAAGTTTTGCAAATTAATTGGATTTGGATAAATTTAATAAATTTAATTCCAAATATCTCCAAATTCAAACGACATAATCTCTGCCTGTGTGTCTATTTTGTTTATGTATCAGCTAATATCCAGCTACAAAACCTGACAAAGTTATGCTGCAAAATCTGGACCTGTAAGCCAGCCAAGCCGTATTTGTCTCCTCTCTGGGATAGCTGTCAGATGAAACCCTCTTTGAAATAGGAGACAGTTACGATTAATTCTTCTCTTTCTATCAACCTCTTGAAGCATTCAAACCTACTCTGTTTATAGAAATGTAAGTACCCATAGATATATTATTATTTCTGAATTCCGATATTTATTCAGGCGTCCCGATTGTTTAGAGGCCGGTTTTCAATTCGCCTAGCTATATCCCCCTCTCTAAGCAGCCAACGAAGAGCATCGTTTTCGTTTCGCTCGGTTGGGGAGAAATCGATTTTTTCACCTCCCAACTGACTTAGGAATTTTCGACGTCCGCGAAAAGTAACACAGACTTCTCACCCCCCCAAAACTCAGCCGGTTTGACTTGTTAGACAGAGCTAAAACTAGGTTACACTCTTTTTCCCGGACAAATCTTTTTGTTCCTAGTTTTATGACTATGAGTTTGGCTTTCTTTGGTCTTTGCGCTCTAACGAACAGAAAATAATTGCATATAGCTTAATGTCTGTGCTGCAACTTGTTATTAATTAGTGCTGTCACTAATTATGTCACCGGATGCTATTGTTTTCTTAATCTTCCACATCATTTCAATGAGAATGAAACTAAAATGTTACGGTTAATTTTTTGTCGGAGTTACGGAAATTTTTATTATAGTGGTAATAAACATTAGAGTTCTAAACAGTTGACCAAACAAATTATACCTATGTATGCCAATAGAAAATTGGAAACACACACTGAAAATTGACCATGGTTTTTGATGTCAAAGGTTAATTAATCATGAACGTTAATAGAAAAACGTTGCATTAAAATCCTAACTCTAATTAAATTTTAAAATTTGAGTGCCAATTTTAAAATACGACATTGTTGACATTAAGCTAAAGCTTTCTCTCTGTTTCTCTCTAAATAATTTGTAGCTGAGGTCTGAATTTGAATCTGTGTCAGGTGTAGACTTAGGATTATGTTTGGGAGGGCGGGAGGTTTGTTGTGTCTAGTAGTTGGCTTAATGCCAAACTGAAAGGCCTCAAATAGACCCCTTCATTAATCAGAGACCCCAGAAATTGCTATCATTAATTTGACCAACTGCTAGCATTTCCTTCCAGCCCTTGGCTTCGGCTTTGGTCACTTTTAGCTGTCACTTTTCGCAAACCTAGGCAAAAGCAGGCCTGGAAAATATGATTGTTTGTTGCATTTTAACCGGAAATAATTTGTCATATTCAGTTTTAGGTTGAAAATGTTAGGTAGAGTAGAACCTTAAAAAGTTTCTTCGCGTAGCTAATGTTTCAATTTGTGCTTTCTCTTTTTTGGCTTGAAATGGTGCTGTTAAAAATTGCAATTTTTGCAGCTTTTGAATTAGTCGTTTTTTTGAGATTTCTGAATAGCAACTAGCTAGCCACGCTTTTCTTCAAATGTTTCATTATGTATTAGACATTTTTCATTAATACTCAGCAAAATAGTTGAATGGCACTAATTCCCTAACAAGAAGTTTATGAATTTGTTACCTTTGCTTAAACTTGTTCGAAATTGAAAATTTCTCAAATTTTGTTCAAGTGTGAAATTTCTGGTTGAAATCCGTTTTTCAGTTAAAATTTAAGCCTATCATTGCAATTGTGGCAGTCAATTCTCATTTAAAATGAGCCAATCAAAGGGAGGATGAAAAACTGGATGTATATTTGGAAAAGGAATTTAGAAGGTCGCGTCAGTTCAAAACTTCGAAATTGGGCGACAACATTATTTCATCTTTTCCCCCCAATTCTAACAGCTCCACAATGCAGATTTAATTTCCCGTTTTTCAGTTTGATTGCAACTTAATTTGGGTTTCTGGAAAGTTTCTACTTTGGCAAATAAGAAAATTTAAAATTTAATTGACACCTGGGATCGAACCAGTACTGAAAGACTGATGGATTCCACATTCCAGGAGAAACAAACTTTTTCTAACACTCTGAGGCCTAATTTTAGTCATCAAAATTCGTAGTCACACAGGAAGCCAATGACTTCAGTATCAAGAGTACATAATAGATAAGAGTATGAAACTAAAACTTCAACAATTACTCTGGTTATGGAGAAGTTTGAGTCATCAGAGCGTCACTTTCATTCAGCAATTTAAAGTGACCCTGGGAATAGTTTGAAATTTGGCATAATGCCAAATTTAGTCTATCACTAGTTTAAACTCGGCTGCTGCTGTCTGTTTTCCTAGTTTCAGTTTCAGGCCGAGTCAATTGGCAATTAAAGCCGACTTGCTGATAATTTTAGCCCTCATAAGAAGCTAGAAACTGACATTTGCCTCAAAACACCAGTGCCCATAAATTGGAGTTTTTTGAGCTGAAAATGAGGTTGTGTTTTTTGGTATCAAAAGCACAGATTATGTATCAAGATTTAGCTTAGCAACGGCGACAGCTTGTATCTTGATACTAGCTGAAAGCTAAGGCTGGGGTGGGGAGATGCTCATTTTGTTTAAAAGGTTTTCTATGGGTTAGGATATTCTCTATTACAATAAACTATTAGTATGGTTTGTAGATTAGGTATATACTACTTATATTATAGACGTTTTTCCTTTACACGCAGTTTCTCCAGAAAATTAGTTGAACCTTAGGCAATTGCTATGGCAATCATTTAGTGTCAGCACTTCTGTTTTCCACAAAAATGTATTATTTATAAGGCTAGCACTATCTCTAACCGGAATACCGACTGCGATGAGGTCAAGATTGTTGGAAGCATGACACATCTTTAATGAATTATGGCACGTTTCATTGATTATAAATCAATTAATTAGTTTATCAATTATTACGCCCTTAGTCAGTCAATCCGTTTCAAAATGTCCCTTTAGATAACAGATAGTAATGTAATATTCCAATTCGAAACAATTATTTTTCTGTATTTTGATTGAAGCACATGGACAGAATATATATATATATATATATATATATATATATATATATATATATATATATATATATATATTTATTTATTTATTTATTTATTTATATATATATTTTTTGTTAGACTAGTATATACGTACACTAAATCGATTGTATCTGAATCCTATTATGGAATGTGTCTCTGCATAATGTAGTATTGTATGGTATAAACACGACTATATCCCTTTAATGTATTTCTGAATTCAATATTATCACCCTGGCTTTGAAGGAATGCTTCAATTTTGTTCGGTTGGAATGAGCTATATCTCACCTACTGGCCAAATATTGCTCATAAAATTCCAATTCTATCGACATAAAACTCATAAAAAACCCCCTCTGAAGAAGCACAATATTTTCAGAAAAAAAAGTTGCCGCCCAGCGCATTTTCTATTTAGAAACTGAAACTGAATCTGCTTCCTATGCTTGTTTCTTTTTTACTTTCCCAATTTTTCAGAAAGATTCCAATTTTGAGTTCTACCAATTCAACACTTACTGCTGTAGCTGAGCGCTTAACTGTTTGACTTCAGAACAGCCAAATCCAGTTCGATCCTCACCCTGGACACTTTTCTTTCTTTTTCAATTTTTCCATGAAGTATTGTTTTTGAGCTGCTGATATTTCATTTTCAAAAACTTTGTAACCTTGTAACGTTTGTAACCATTCAAAACTTGCGTGTTGAAGCTAGCAACAGACACATAGGCCCTATTTCTTTAAAGATTAAACGGATCAGATTAAAATTAATCCGCATTAAAGAAATAGCCCCTCGGATTAAACGGATTAAAATAGCGAGTTAAACGAGTTAAACGGATTAAATTTAATCCTGTTTCTTTAATGCACTTAGGATTAAACTTTAAGGTTGTGGGTTCGATCCCCACCTCGGGTCGGAATTTTTTGGGTCGGAGGTGCTGTAGTGACAATCTTAGTTTCGTTTGTTCTTTCATTTAATCTAATCCTGTTTCTTTATTTACACTTTGAATTAAAAAATCAACGAGTTAATTTTAATACGACCTGCTTAATCGCTGTTTTTTTGAAGATTAATTTTAATCCTTTTAATTCGTCGCCTGCATTTTCAACTAGTTTTTAATCCGCGTGCAGCTGCGTGGATTAAACGGATTAAAAGTTGGCGGATTAAAAATTTTAATCGCTGTTTCTTTAATGGCGGATTAAATAGATTAAAATCAATTCAGCTTAAATTAATAAATCAACGGATTAAAAATGGTCGGATTATAAGAGTTAATCTTCATCCGTTTCATCCAGCATTAAACAAATAGCATTTAAAATTTTAATCCGGCTGATTAATCCGTTTAATCTGACCATTTTAATCTTTAAAGAAATAGGCCCATTGTAAACCCAACTGCGTACCACAGTGTCAACATTAGGTAATAATGCTAACCACTTTTTGATTATTTCAGCTGATCCAGACACTGAAGTTGGCGCCCAGATTTAGCTTAATCCTAACTTAATTGATTGTGTGAGAGCGCGCGTGGGGATGGCTGTAACCGGTGCTTCTAGTGGGGGTGGGTCCCAGCCCAAAGGGAAGCTTGGCAATGTCCTATTTCCGGTCCTGGCCCTAGTACTTCAGATTATCTTTATCATAGTGCTGGGATGTCTGGCCAAATACCCGGAGGAAGCCGATGCCAGAGTGGATGACCAAAATTTCAATCGAGAGACACCCACTGTCCACCAGACATATCCGTGTAAGCTGGCGCACAAATGGTCGAATTTCAGAATGTCGAATTTCAGCGTGTAGAATCTCATTTGCTAGATTCAGCGCAGAATACTTGCGTCAATGCACGGGATTGTTGTGTAGAACTTTGCACAATATCTCATGAAGAATCCACTTTCTTAGAATTTCATTATGTAGAATCCCATTTTGTAAACTCATTTTTCAGACTATAATTTTGCACAGTGTAGCAAATTTGTTCAGCGCTATACCTCGCTATGCAGAACTTTCCGTGGAATCTCCTCATAGATATTGTAATCTAGTACAGACACGAAATTATTTCATTTGACAGAATTACTTTGTTGTTATTTATTACACTTGTTTTTAATTTTTCAGTATTTGTGGACGTGCACGCCATGGTTTTTGTGGGTCTGGGTTTCCTCTGGACTTTCCTGAAGCGCTATGGTTACAGTTCGCTCGGATTCAATCTTCTGATCGCCGTGATCGCGATTCAGTGGGCGCTGATCGTTCGCGGTCTCATCGATACCGATGGAGCTCATATCCCTGTCGGTGTTCGAGAGTGAGTTTAGAGATAGAAATTCAAGAAGATCTATATTCTTCTGTGTATATAGTCAGTACAATTATGCACTTTTAGGGTCTTTTCAAGAAAGGGTAGAGTAGAGTTAAAATTAACTCGATCCATTTCAATAAAGGGTTGAAGAGTTAATTTTAACCCTGCGAGTTAGAGAGAGTTAAAAATTTTAACTCAGCGTGGATTCATGAAAAGAGTTAAAATTAACTCGCTTCAACTCTGCTCTTTTCAAGAATCGCGCGCAGAGTTAGGAAACGTGTCAAAAATAAAATCGTGTAAACGATATAATTTACACGAATTTTAAACGTTTTGCTGAAACTTTACACGATTTTTACACGATTTGTTTTGCAGTAATTTTTTTCTGCTGCTTTTTTTGCTTCCCAGCAAGAAGCAGCTTTTGTTAAGTCAAAGAGTTCCTGCGAAGGCATAAAAAGTTAAGCACAGGGTTTTTCATTCGCAACGTTACAACACTTTTGCTAAAAAAACTTCAAAACAGAAGCTATCAAAGTAACCCGCTTACACGAATTTGACACGAATCAAATCATGTAAATAAATCGTGTAATCGATAGATTTCCAACCTATTTTTGACACGGTTCCTTAAAAAACTGTGGAGTTAAATTTAACTCTACCCTTTTCACGAGAGGGTTAAATTTAACTCTGTTTAACTCGTTCTGAGCATTTTCTATTGAAATTTAACCAAATTTAACTCTGTTTAACTCGTTCTGAGCATTTTCTATTGAAATTTAACCCCACGCAAACCACGCAAGTTAAGAAGAGTTAAAATTAACAATATTCATGAAACCATTGGGTTAATTTCACCTCTGTCATTTTTTACTCTACAGCTTTTACCCTGCAGAGTTAAAGAGAGTTAAAACACGCAGAGTTAAATTTAACTCTGTGCTTTCATGATAAGAGCTAATTTTAACTCTACTCTACCCTTTCCTGAAAAGGCCCAAGGATAAAACAGACCAAAATTGGCATTGACAAAACTGTTTAAATTTCCATTTCAAACAAAAACTATATATTTCAAAAATTTATCTTTCAAATTAATAAACTGTTTTAATCGATTTATCGATAGTTTTTCGTCTGTTTCAGTCTGATTTTGGCCGATTTCGCAGCGGCGGCCGTTCTGATCTCATTCGGAGCGCTGCTGGGAAAGGTTAATCCGCTCCAGGTTCTCCTTCTGGCCCTGATCGAAATCCCGCTCGCCATAGTCTCCGAGTACATCGGAATCACACTTTTCCAGGTGATTAACTTAATTATTAATTAATTAATTAATTATTAATTATTTATTAAGTGGTTAATTCAATTGGAGCTTGGAGCATGCTGAACAGTCATCCGTTTATGAATAGACAATATTGTATTGAAAGTTCAAGTTCAGAAAATTTTCATAATCCTACAGAAGATTTTAAAAAACAGCTAAACCCTGTAGGTTACCTAAAAATTAGACAACATTCGATTTTCTGTTTAGCGGTTTAGTTTTTGCACAGCTTATAAACCTCTGCTAATAAAAAAAGGTAAAGGTTTACCCCAGGAGATGTCTCCGTCCTGCCACAGCCTCATCCCCGGATACACAGCCGTAGAGCCAGGAGCGTCACCTCAAATGATGACTGCATCCGTAGAAGGGGGCCCTTCTACGCAGACTCCCGTTACTTTCCCGCCGTAGTGGTACCCATTTACCGACCAGTTAAGGGTGGATAGCTGGGTTGTCTATAGTGTTGTGGATCGGATCGGGTCGGCAGCCGAAATTACCTAGCGATCCGATCCGGCAAATGGCCGGCGATCCGATCCGATCCGATCCGACCATAATTTTAATTTTCAATTGTAGACACTTAAATCGCTATATTTTCCGATTTCCCCTTATTTTGTAAAACTCTTCATCAGACTTCCCATCTGAATTTTATTGAATAATTCTGAAAGTCTGTATCAGAAACTGCAGCTGTAGAATGATGTGTAGTCACCTTTCAAAAATAACGATTTGTTTTGTTTTGGGAGTTTAAGATCTAGTGAGAACTACACAAAAGACTGTAAGAACTGAGAACTATACAAAAGTAAGACAAAAATTGAAGGGTGTAAGACCAAAACATGTGCGTACAAATTTTATTCGTATTTATAAGCAAACAATATATATGTTTTAACATCGTTCGGAAATGGAGACGACATGGAAAATCGGGAAAAATCCGGAATCCCGGGTTTTATTAAAAGGAAAATCTAAAATATTCAAAGGTTTGCTAAAATTTATGCACATTGAATATTTAGTTTTCGTAATCAAATAGATCTGGTTCCGCGTCTTATTATTGCACTTACAACCTTTTCAAATAAAGTGCACCCAATTTTCGGAATTATCGGTTTTTCAAAATTTCCGGAATTTAAATATTTTAATGCTCACGATGTGGTTATCATTTAAAAGCCCTTGACAATCTAAACACGTTTAATAACATCCGGCAACCGGAACAAAACACCAACCTTTCCGGCAGTTAAGGAAGTCAGGAAAAGAAGATTCCTCAAAATTCATATTCTTAAAACTTAGTTTAGATCAAAATTAACCTTTATTAAAGTTTGAAAATTACGTTCCAAAAACTTAACTTATACACCGCCATTCTTTATCAGCGCTCGATCGGATCCCCATACTCATCTGTGAGTTGAGTCTAAATAAGCATGTAAATAATGTCCTTTGTAATTTTTGCTTCACATTGTCACTAGCTAGCTGTCTCTGTCAGAGCCATTTTTATTCAGAATGTACACTGAAATAGCTAAGGGATCCAATCACATTACGATACAACAGTGTATTTATGCAGTTTTTTGTGGTTTGTTTATTTCAGGCAGTGGACGTGGGCCGTTCCATGTTCGTTCACCTGTTCGGCGCCTATTTCGGGATCGGCTGCGCTCGAGCTCTCTATCAGCCTTATCACTCCGACGACCTGAGGGAGGAGTCCATCTACCATTCGGATCTTTTCTCCGTTCTAGGTAATCACAAATATTTTTGCAGACGGCTGGCGACTTTACCATTTAGCCAGAAATTTTCTTACCGAAACGCTTGTCACACTCTCAGTTATTATGTACTCTTTGGGTATACTTCCATTTCGTATTACTGACCATTTCGTCGACTTCCATTTCGCCTACTCATTCATTATGTCATCTTGTTCAGGTACCCTCTTTCTGTGGGTCTTCTGGCCGAGCTTCAACGGAGCCATGGCCGAGGCAGACGGGCGACATCGGGCCATCGTGAACACCTATCTCGCTCTGGTCGCTTCCGCTACCATTACCATCATCCTATCACTACTCACATCCAAGAAAAAACGACTGGAAATGGTATACACCTAGCTGAATTAGTGAAAAAGTGAAAGTGTACTGTAAATGTGGCTGTGTAGAGTCTTCGTGAGTGTTTGCTGAATCAGTAGTATAAGTAATGAAAACATTTATCCAAGGTAGCTTGAGCTTTCAACATATATGCCCGCATTATTTCCACAGACGAAAATGATACACGACTAACATTTTTAACGGATCCTGTAGTATATTATTTGGGTTGGGGACGAGGGGCTAGGAGGATTAAACCTGAAAAGCCAGTCCAATCCTTTCTTTAATACCCAGTAGTAGTCAAAGGTTTGGAATCGACGTATTTGTTTTTCTGTACCACCACGACGCTTAGGTGAGAACTAAAGACTGCTAACAGTAAACCTAATAATTCTATCACCACTCTGGATCCTTTTCTTCACATCTTTCAATCCTGATTTCAACCTTTCACATTTGTTGGTAACTCTGTTTTAGGTTCATGTCCAAAATGCCACCTTGGCCGGTGGAGTGGCCATTGGGACTATGGCCAATCTAGTGATCCAGCCTTTCGCTGCCTTGCTGGTTGGCCTTGTGGCCGGCCTGATTTCTACGGTCGGATTTGTATACATTCAGGTATTTCTGCGGCTTATGTTAGCCATTTAGGTCTTTGGTAATGCACCGGTTGAGTTTGAAAAATTCGGGTTCATGTTTTTCTTTTTCGGGTCGGAGGTGCTGTAGTGACATCCTTCTTTCTTTCTTTTGTTTATAATCTTGTATTATTTATCTCAGTCGACTCCATATAATATAGGAGGATCCTTTTATTTGCCCGCCTATAAAATAGACAAAACATGATAACCGTCCAAACAAAATATAAAAATTTAATTGAATTTAATTTAAGCTAATTTAATTTAGTAGTTTGTATTTTAGCCAGTGCTACGAAAGGCCAATGTTCATGATACGAGAGGAGTGTTCAATGTCCACGGGCTTCCCGGTCTCGTGGCCGCCATTGGAGGCGCCATTGCGGCTGGAGTGGCCAGTACAGACCAATACGGACTCAAGTGGGTTGGAATGATTTTTTATTTTATTTATTTATTTACTTATTTTTATTTATTACACATTTTCAAAAGTCAACCCAATACGGACTCAAGTGGGTTGGATTCGACTTTTTTTATAAAGGCGAAACACATTTTCAAAAGTCAATTCATTGCTTAACTGTTGAATTAAGTTGGATGAAATCTCTAAAGCACAACTCTTTTTAAAGTTTAGTGGATAAGGTTTAGAAAATGATCCAAAAAAGCAATGGATTCACGGTTTCTTTCAAAGCCTCAAAATTTCCTTAAACTCTTTTACAGCAACATTTGCTTCATGGAACGGAAATGTAAGGACCGACTAATTAAAGCCTTAAAGAACAACCCAGTTTTTTTTATGAAAAGGATGCAATAAGCAATGCCGAATAATCTTTTTTTCGACTATTTTCAGTCTCTATCGACTCTTTCCTCCGCGATTTCCCACGAACTGGACCTATCTGCCCGAAGCCTATCTGGATGTCCCGAATCACGTTCTGCGCGCCCTCAACGAGAGCGCCGCTGACCGAACCGGCGGGGAGCAGGCGGGCTATCAGTTGGCCGCCCTCGGAACGACCCTTCTGATTGCCATTGTCGGTGGATTTATCACTGGTACAGTCCCCCTTTGACAGTGATAAAAGACAGCAGCAATAATACAGCACCTGCGATCCGAAAAATGGTTGTCATTTTATGGAGAGCACTGTTGTGTAGCAACAAGAGTACATAATACATAAGAGTATGAGAGCTTGGACGGTGAAGCTGGCAGCATACGGACCGGCAGAGCAGCGACTGAACTTTCTTACTTTAAGGAAGTAATGTAATGTCATTGTCCCTAAGCCGTGAGTCGAACTTGTGACAACTCTATGCAAACACAATATTTCTAGCTTCGTTTGTTTGTTATTTGCAGCACTCTGTTCTATTTTAGGAATCCTGCTGAAACTGAAGTTTCTGGACGGTCCAACCCAGGCCGAGGTCTACGACGACGCCCCCTACTGGGAGCTGGCCCCCGAACTCTCCTCCACGAACTACACAGTGGTCCGACAGACGACCAGTGGCGACAAAGAGATCCTGGAGATGACCATCCACTCTCAACCACAGCCAGTCTGAAAGGACCCCGACGCTCCTGATTGGCTGGAGGCGTGTCACGTGACTCTAAACCAGAGATGATGTTGTAATAAAGTGTGTACTGTGTGAAGGGAACGGTGGAAACGGTGGCACAAAAGTTGAACGTTATTGGTTTGGGGGCGAATTAGGTCTGTCTTAAATTTCTGAAAGGGTCAGGTCCAAGTACAGAAAATCCTGAGTTTAGATGGACAGAGTCGGGGTTTTTCGGAAAATGAAGTACCATTTAGTTTTGACAGTTCCGAAAGCTCTATGCAGCTAATGCTGTTGCTGCTATGTACTGTTTGCTGAAGTTGTTATTGCAAAAAAACTGAATCTATTCAGCGATGTTGCAAAGTTCTAGTTTGGAATTGGCAGAATTTAAGTGAAAACTTTGACGTTCAGTTCAACAGCCCAAAAATGATGACTGCAAATTGAACACACGAAGCTTATGCATGGGAAAGTTATGTGTGTATATACGAAAAGTTTTTTATTTATTTTGTGTGTTTTATCTCCTTTTCTATGCTTTATCTTATACAATTGGTATATATATTGCAGACGCATCCTATAGTATTGAATTATATGTAACCGCAATTTTTTTCCAGTAACCGAGTATTACTTTTACACGCTAGTTCACAATTTTATCACCTGTTTATGTCAAGTACTGTATGTAATTTGTGTTCAAATACTTTCGTGGTCAGATATCGGAAATATGTTTTCCGACTTTTATGGAAAATGAGAAATAGGCTTTGACTTTCGCAAAGTAAGAAAACGTTGAAAAAAGTTTCATGTGAAAGCGTGCTATAATCCTGTTGTACCACTGAAAAAAGTAAGACTGATTTTTGAGGCCAATTGTAAAAATCACCATTTTCTTGTTTCACCAAACTTTTGGAAGAAGTTTTCTAGGAAAAAGAAAACAGAAAACAGAAAAATAAGAAAACTTGGACTTCGAGTTCGAGAAAGCCTTAACACCTTTAATTTATACTGATATTTGGTATTTATTATGTATTAATTTACTGAAAACTGCCTTGTAACTATTGTTTATGCGCTTAGCTTGGTTTTATAGTAAAACAATGGAAACAACTTTGTTTTTATTGGTTTTTTAATTATGTAAAATACAAACACATATATAACAATAATTATTAATTTAAATTTAAAATTAACATTAGAAGCGACACTGTAACCGTAACCATTTACAAAACCTATAAAAGCAAGTAAATTATGCTTTTGCAGGAATAGATTTTATAAAAGTGAATTTAAAAATTTCTAAAACTGCTGTAGAGAAAAGGTAGAGAAATTTAAGCGTTACCCTTGCATTTTTAGTTTATTTTATGTCCAACTGGGCTTCCTTTTGCTAAAATAGACAAAAGAATTGACGAAGAAACATTAAGCATTAAACATTAACAACATAAGCCACTGCAACATCCGAGAAAAAATTCAGTGCTCAGGTGATTATCGAACCCACAACCTTCGGTTGCCAAGACCGACGCGCTACCAACTGTTCCACTGGAGCACAAATCGAACCAAGGTTAAGTTTGAATTTTCTATCCGTGCAAATGATCATGACTGCTGCAAATGCACAACAGTATAACCCGGTTCACACTAGGGCACAAGCACAGGCACAAGCACAAGCACAAGCACAACGCAGGTCGCAGAGTTGAATTCAGTTTAACTTTTTGCACAAGCACAACGCCTGCAGCCAGCGAAAATTGTTTCCACTATGCACAGAAGGCGTGGTCAGGCTCAATTTCAAATTCTATTGGCTATGCTTGTGCCCTTGTGTGAACGTTTTCATCTTGTGCCTGTGCTTGTGCTTGTGCTCTAGTGTGAACCGACTGATCAGCTTAGGAGTCACTTTTGCAGTTGGTGTAAAGGAATCTGGTTAGGAGAGTTTGTGGCAAAACAGTTTATCGCCCTGTCGAAAAGCATCTCTCGGCGAAAGACTACCATCTGGGGGTCGGGTGGAGGGGTCAGCCGAGTAGTCGCTGCAGGCATCGTACGATTGGTGTCGACTGGCCGCGAGCGGATCCTGATTTCCTGGCTCTTCCGCGGTTGAGGGGCCGCGGGACGGCTCCTGGCAGCCCAGGAGGTTCCGGTAGCAACCCAGATAGACCTTCTGTCGGTACCAGTTGGAGATTTGTCGATAGTAGCATCGATTCGACAGGCAGATACTTAGAAAGAGCATCACACTTGTGCCCACCAAGTAGACCCACCACGGAATCATTGCAGGGAGTTGTCTGAAATAGCTAAGATAATATAAGACTATAAACGAAAGAAATAAGGATGTCACTAGTCACTACAGCACCTCCGACCCAAAAATTCTTTTCTGAAAGTTGAAATGTTGAAATTATGCTAATTATCCTTTTCTGTGTGCACAGTTTGAGGTCTATGATTTTTTGGCCTTTTCTTGTCGCAGAGATGTTAAATTTACTTACAAACTTTCATTACATTAATTGTTCCCGTTTGATGATGTATGTAGGAGTCTACCCTGACTTTGAGCTAAAATTCTTAAGAAATATTTATAAAAATATCTTTAAAAATTATTTAGATTTGTACAGAGACTGACGGAAGACAAAATGAAATGATTCAGGTCAGAATGATACACACTTGTACAGTCTTTTAATGCTAAAATTGTGGTGCCATCTTCACAAGCGGAACTCGGGGATGGTAAAGGCCATCTTACAGTGCATACACTCTTGGCTTAACAACACTCAGTTATCTACCCATAGCGATCGATAAATGCAGCGAAAAGGTAGCAGGAGTCTGTGTAGTGTGTCCCTACGTTCAAGGACGTATGGCAGGTTTTGGACCTGTCAGATCCTAGATCTTTCTTCTTAAATTATTTCTAAATTATTTCTAAATTTCTAAATCTAAATCCATTTCTAAGTTAGCAATGTTTCTTTACACTAACCAACTGATGCACCTGCAGGGAGAAAAAGATGCTGCATAGAGTCTAGGATGCGTGCCAAACTGACCATTCGTTAGATTAAGGACAACAGAGTTCAATTGATCTAAAAACTACAGAAGTTTAGTTTCAGTTTCTAAGGACAAGCAGGGTGGGGCTTTCTTCCTGACATTGGCTTGGCAATGGCTTGACTGAAATAAAAGAAAACCGTGTACCACCTAATGGTGATTTCATAGTCCCAGTCGCCTCTAGACGCGTGTAGACGCACGTCAACGTGCGTAGACGCGAGTCGAAGCGCGTCAACGTTCTACACTGCCATGTTACATTTGGAACCGTCGACGCGCGTCGACACTTCCAAATGTAGCATCACGTTCTGGCGTTTGCGCTACCGCTGGAAGCGTCAACGGGCGTAGACGTGCGTCGACGCGCCCATTTGTAGCATGCCAGGTTACGCGCATCGATGCAAGTCGACGCGCGTTGATGCGCGAAACAAGATATTGATGTTTGTAGACGCACGTAGGCGCGCGTCAATGCGCGTACACATGAGTTCGCAACCATGAAGGCACCTTAAGTCACGAAAGAACATTTCCATCTTTTTTGACGAACGTATTGGTATTTTGTCAGTTGCTGCCAAAGGTGAAGTGTAGACTGCTTGTGGAAATTGAAATTTCTAAATCAATATTGAAACCAGCGAGATATATCGATCATGTATGGATTAGTGTTCTTATGCTTTTCTTCCGAAATAGTTCTTTACAGTTTTATGCAGTTATTGCCAAAAGCTTCTTGCAGTGCCTGCGTTGCAAAGTTGTCAAAACTATCAGTGTTTAGTCAAAATGCAAAGATTTTACTGTGTTTCTATCATTCAACACTAAAACTATCGCAAATACTACAACTCCGCAGTAAGCCAAATAGGGCAAGGCCCCAAACACATACACATTAATCATAGCTGTTCATAATTGTTGTGCCTTGTTTAATGAGTAGTATGAAACTGCAGGTTATGAAATTATCCGCATTGGAACCTGAAGATAAGTGTGTGTAATCTGGTGAAATAAAAAATGAAATGGAGGTAAAAAATGGGCATATTCGCCAAACCCACTAGTCATCTGATGTAAAATTAGAGCAGACACCTGTTCTGCAGAAAACTGTGACTTTTTGCATTTTACTGATTTTGCTGTATCGCTTCACGAGCATCTGCATTCCGATCCCGACCGACGAACGATATGAAATACTTTAGCATAGAAATTTCTGGTGAAATATTAATGCTGCCCTCCATTTGGTGTAGTGGGAAACTATATTATTCAAAAATGTTACCGCTTTTTAGGCAACGAATCAAGGAAACGAAGACTAAAGGAAAATTAAAAGTCTATTGGTTAAGACTAGTCCCTTGTAAGACCGCTCTAACCTTTTCTTATTGTCTTCCAATAGAATACCTTTGAGTAGGCAATTTACCTCTAAGCAAATACCATAATTTTGATACCAAAGATTTAATGATTTAAAAACAATGTATTTATGGCGCTAAAAATCTTCTAAACACATTCTAAATAAGCAAGTCTTCGTTGTTTGTAGGACATCATTGTTTGTACTAAGGGCTATCTATAACTAACAGTGTTGTTAGGTAGATCCCTCTTTAGTAATAGAAAAACAGACAGAGAATCATTATACCTGAAAGAGTTTTAGCAAAGCAAAGCTGTAGCTGGGGCTGATTTGAACTCTCCAGTTTGCGGTATCCATGACTGCAGGAGGTTGAACTGAACTGATCACTAAACTGTTGATGGACTCTTCTTAATCTAACGCTCACCAAGGATCTAGTGATATATACTAGATCGAAGGCACACTTGAATTGGCACTGAACAAATACAGCTGAGCTGTTACAAATATGTAACAATAAATGAAGGGAGTAATTGAATGCAGTAGAAATTATACATATGCTGGCAGACAAATTTTAGTTTGATTTTTTGGTTTTCTGCCAATTTTGCGGTAAAAACAACGCACCGCCACGCCAATCCAATGCATGTGTTGTCATTTGTGGAATCGTTGATGGCATAAATAAACAAAAGCCGTTGCCGATTGTAGACTTTTCATATAAATGAGTTGTTTTTTGGTTTGACCATAATTAGTGTTAATTTCTGTCTTTATCGATTGGGGAATTCAAAAATATTTCATTACTACAAGTTGCAGTCCAACAGATGGTATAAGTTTTCTGGCAGGAAACAGCTCCATAAGATGTGGGCATCATGCTAACGATTCCTCTTTTCGATATTGTTTTCATGTATTGCAAACCTGTGTCCTAGAGCTTGTTTTTTGACTTTTGTTGACTTTTCTTGACCTATGTATACAGTGTGTCTATCAAAAGAAATGGCGCACACAAACCTTGCAAGATTGCTGTAATACTGACGTGTTGAGTTTAAGCTTATTTACACAAAAATATGCTAGCATCTTTTATCGATTGACTGGAATCTAATCAGTCAGGCTTAAGCGATAAAACATGCCACAGTCTGTCACCGGATCGCCAGAGAATCGGCTGTCTGGATAAAACTCAGGATCTTTTCCACAATATCCCCCCAGCCCAAATAAAGCTAACGACTCAGCCAATTGTTATTATACTTTGAAGGTAGATTAGTGGATGTCTCCTGATTACGACAATGGGAAAAAATTTAAAAATTTTAAATTTTGAATTTTTGAAAATTTTTACGTTCTAACAGGTAGAATCGAACACGCTGATCATTTTTTATCGCTGCAGGAACTTCTGAAAATGCATCCTTCATTCGCTAAAGCTGTTTAAACTTTGAAGATCAAAGGAAAATTGAATCAAAGCCGCCTTTTGAATTACATTACAGGTTCGGCGGCGACGCCTTTGATCTCCCAAATTTAAACAGCTGTGGCGAACGGAGAATGCATTTTCAGAGGTTACTGCAATGATGGAAAAGGATCGACGTGTTCGATTCTACCTGTTGAACGTAAAAAAGTTTTTGACATTCTATCTTGAACGTAAAAAAGTTCAAAAATTCAAAATTTAAAAATTTTTCAAAATTTTAAGTTTTTGAATTTTTTTTCACATTTTTGTAATCAGGAGACATCCAGAAACTTACCTTCAAAGTATTAATAAAATTGGCTGAGCATGAACTTTATTTTGGCTGAAGGGATATTGTGGGAAAGATCCAAAGCTCAAAACACTTTTACCAAATTTCGCCAATAATGTTTTGATACGTTTGATCTGCGGAATCTTGCTAGGTTTGTTTATTCACTTTTTTGATAAATGCACAGGTATTCAGTTAGCAATGACAATAAACATGCATAAATTATACGTTGGCAAACTACATATTTCCGCGAATGTGTACAAATCTTGGCATACAGCTATTTGTTTCTTATGCTGGCGGATCGATTTTGTTGCAAGTCAGGAGTGGTTTTTGTGGACCCTTCCGATAGTTTTTCCCATATTCGAATTCAGCAGACTTCATTTTCTGTTTCTGACTCGATTTCAATCATTTTGGATTTCGCTGAACTAATGTTTCTTTTGTTACCCACATTGGCCGGTTTCTTGGATGCTACCTGGAAAGTGTTTCCTACATTGTGCCGCCACCGTTTTAACTATTTTGACTAATATACCACCGGTAGTTCACTTCTATTTCTTATCATTCGATGGTTATGTATGCATATATTAGATATTGTTTCACAAAATTTCACACAGATCCCCAAAACGGCCTCCTCCAAAAAACCCCCCCCGCAACCCTATTTATTTTCCCTCAACCCAAAAACCAAAACCATCTCCTATTACTAACTATTATTCGCTCATAAAGAGGCACACTGTGGGTATTTTTTGCGGGGTTTTGTTTTTCGGTTATGTGCCCCCCCCCTTTTTCTTTAAAATTAACTTTTATTTTAGGCCCTGAAAACTAACCAAACCCCACAAAAAATGGGGTCAAAATTTTTTTGCCTCCGATTTTGCCAAAAATGCGCTTATAGGGGTTCTTTGACCTGCTGAATCCAAATATGAAATCCGTTTTTCGATATGACGCTTCCTTCGCTCAGTAAGCGCTTACAACTGGCTTAGAGCTTTTTGGAGCGATCTTCGCCCATACTTCGAGAAAGAAATCTAGCATTTCTAAACACTAGGGCGAAGCTTACAGTCACTGGCTTGTAATGTGCAAAGTTTCAGAGAGATTCTGCCCGAGTAATTGACTCACATCTTCGAAATGCAACCAAATAAGAGCAACAATATCCATAACATAATCTAGCACTATGAACGCAGGGATTATCGAAATCATGTATTTTCAAACAAGTTGAGGCAGATACTTGGCGGATTAATTGGAGAAAATTTGGACTCATTTGATACCGCTCATAAGACCTTAGTTAACCGCCAACCGTATAGACCTACCACGCACAATCTTTCGCACTTTGACCGTATCGCACAGAAAAGTATACATTGACCTAAAGATTATTTTACACGATATCAAAGCACTATATGTCAGGACTATCTCTGTAAAATTTGGGCACTGTACCTTGCACAAAGCGTTCAGTACACATCGAAGTTTGTATGTGGAAGAGTACATAATTACTAAGAGTGTGACTAGCGCCACACTCTTAGTCATCAGGCTTGGGACATTATGTGCACGATAACGGCTGACCCCCCCACAAATTGGACCCCAGTGACCCCCCCCCACAAATGAGTACCTAATACACATTTGTGTATCATCACTCGCTTGTATGTTTATGTGTTGAAGCCAAAACCATTCTATCTCAGCAGCTGGCCAATTTCCAGCTTCAACACATTAAACATACAAGCGAGTGATGGTACACAAATTTGTACTAGGTACATACTCATTTGTGGGGGGGGGTCAGCCGTTATCGTGCAGATGATGTCCCCAGCCTAATGACAAAGAGTGTGACAAGCGTCATGTGTGTATGTGTGTCATGTCGAGTTTCTGACCGACAACACCAACTTGCGAAGGCTCCACAGGACGCTACGTTAGGTGGAATTCTTCCCAACTTTAAACTATTTTCTATTAAACCTAATAGCTTTTCCTACATCGAACTTTTAGTGAAATTCGTAGCCCCCCTTAACTGGTAATGTTGGTATCAGCTTTGCAATTTTGGCGAGTATCAAAATGTAGTAAAATTGTAGTGTCGGCACTAGTAATTTTAATCAAGACAGCTAATTTTTATTTATACGTTCCTAAGGTGACGTTTACTGACACTCTTTTACCTACGCCCAATCAAAACTCAAGATCACTCTCCTACCTACGTTTATTAGTCAAAACTCAGAGTCACTCATTTACCTAAAAATAAATCTTCCTAAACTAAGAATACCTTTTCTACCTACAAATTAATCTTTCAAAACTAAGAGTTACTCATTTGCCTACACTACCATAATCTCCTTTAATAACTGTGGATCTACTATTCAACTAACTGTTCATTTTCTGACCAATAATCTTGAAATATTGTACGGATGCAATATTTAGTATTAAAGGTCTCTGATAAACATTAAAGAAGTGATCACAGTTTTCTACATGTACAGTAGGGCGGAGATACAAAATTTCAGTATGTGGATAAAAAATCAGCAGTTAGGGCTGGCGAAATTTAAAATATTTCAAAACTTTCAAAATATATCTCGGTTTATCAGACCTTTCTCCGGAATATTAAGCAAGCTAAAACATCTTCTTTCAGCAAAAGTTTCCCTGATAGGCGAGATAAACGGATAAACAGATATACCGGTGTATTCTAATTTTTGAATTTTTCAAAATTTTGGATTTTATAAAATTTTCCTTTCATCACGAGGATTCTAAAAATGGATAATGTTGTGGTTTTCTGATGAATATTAAATGCAGTAAGAAGTGATCACAGTTTTCTACTCACCTTTTTGTGTAAAACTATAGTATATTACTTGTATGTATTGTGAACAGTTGTAAAGGAGATCACGGTAGTGTAGGCCAATGAGCGACACTTAATTTTATTGATGTCGTTAGTAGGTAATTGAGGGATTCTTAGTTTTGGACGATTAATTTGTAGGTGAATGATTGCTTTTCAGGTTTGCAGTGTAGGCAAATGAGTGAATCTGAGATTTGTTATCTGATGTCGGTAACTTCAAACAGGTAATAGGTAACATTATTACTTGTTACGATTTCTAGAATCTTAATGTCTTACTAGTCCAATTATGTAGTACATTTCTTTTAATTGCCGCGTCATACGGAGCAGAGCAACATGTTTACCGGTGCTACAAGTTTGCCGCTACAAATTATTCTATTTCCACAAAACCCACAAACCTATGACAGACCAATTTAAATTCTATCGTCAAAGCTAGGTGAATGTAACCTGACTATATATCACTCTTATTACCTGTGATGCGGAGCTCCGTCTTGCTTGGACAGCTTCTTTGAGTAGGCAGCAGTTCCTATATCTTGCCAACTATAATCTGGATAGTCAATATGTGTAATGGAATAACTTAGATCTTGTGCTTAAAAGTGGTTAAAAAGTTGGTTTCTAATTGGTCATCGCCCCAAAAGGAATCTCTACTGGAAACGAAACTTAACAGATCTTGTTGATGTTGAACTTTAGTTTGATATTGTGTCCAAGCCATAATCAATTGTCATTGTATAATTGTTCAAATCAGAGTTGCCAGTCCCAAATAAGCAGTTTCCAACTAATGTGAGAAGAAAGGCCAAAAGTTACCCCAGCATTAACACAAGAGAAGGGCACTTACAAGCTTAGTTTGGATTAATCAGTCCAAATAATGATCTATTATACGTGAAGTGATTATAATCACAATAATAAGGTCAATTCCAAAATTCCCCTTTCTGAAAGGACAGGTGTCCTTTCCCTCAGTGGCCCGGGTGCGGTCACTTTCCCCTTCCATTGCTAGAAGTTAATAAGAACTAAAGAATCGTAAAACTCTAGAAATCCTAGTGTTGGCGTGAAAACGAAACTTATAATTACCATGACAAGGAATTCAACATTTCTAGCCGAAAAGAATACACTAATCCGTGTCAGCAGTGTTTTAAAAGCCTTTTTAGTGTCTAATAACACATATTAGAAGATGGTTTGATAAAGTAATCATATAATTAGGTTATACGTAAGAAATTAAAAGTATTAAGTACCTAAGTGCGTTAATTTGCTATAATTCGTGTTTTACAGTGTTCTAGGGCTTTAATTTGTTATTAATCATGTTAACTAGTGTTAGTTAGGCTTAATTTATGTTAATTAGCTAATTATTACGTAAGAAATGAATTTGTGGTCGGTGATGCGACTTAGGCTCATATGAAAGAGAAATTTCTCCCATTTCCAAAAATGCAATCCCCACGTTTTAACTCCCAAAATTGAGTGAGTTATAAGCAAAAATGTTTTAGTAAGATTAGCTTTTATTTCCTAATCTTACTTTGCTTAAAAGGAAAGTCCAAAAAGGGGACTTCTAAAAAACCTTTGTACTAACTTCTTCCCTCTTTCCTTTCTCCTTTCTTTGTCTGGGAGGTTGTCTACCTCCCAGACTACAAGGCAGCCAGGTGCGCTGCTGTTTCCTCTTTCTTTCTTCTTTTCCTACGTACGCTAGGCTTGTCCTCAGGTGAACTTTTGTTGGGCCTAGTCCAACAAGAAGAGGACAACAAAAGTTCGCCTCTAGAAAAGAAAAGAGGACACAAATTTTAACACACACGTAGAGTTCGCAGGGGGCCTAATTAATTTCCCCAAATTAAAATTATTGCAAAAATTAACTAAACAAGTCCCGTCTAGTACGTAGAGTATTAAGATTTCCATTTTGAGTCTTTGTAACCTACGTAGATCGCGTAAAAATTAGAAACAAAAGCCAAAATTCGTGCTATTTCCCCTTTGGTTACGTTTACATGTTAACCAAAGTTTCGCAAAATTTTGCAGAATTTCAGCACCCAAAATCCATCAAAAAAGGGTCAGTTGGGGGGCAATAATTTCCAAATCTCATTAATTTTGGTCCTTAATGGCCCAGCTGGCTCAACCAGCCGCTGCAGGCCCTGTGCAAAAGATAGCAAGCTTCTAGAAAGTTCTAGAACTTTCTAGAAGCTTTAGGCTAAAATAAAAGAGAAATTCCGCCCCCAGTTCGCTAATGACCTGTCACCGAGCTGTCAGCAAAACTGTCAGCTCGGTCCCCAAAATTTTCAACTCTTTCAGTGTTCGTTTAGCAGCGGCTGAAAGCAGTCGCTTTTCTTTCCCCTTTCCCCCGGCGTGTATTGTTTCTCGGACCACTGGTGTGGTACGGGAATATAGCAATACACGTCCCCCTTTAGGACGCTTTTTAGGGACCTTTCTGGCCCACAGGCCAGAAAGGAAGATTAAGAAAAACACACGAACACTACAAATTAAGGAGCCACATGGGTCTCTTATGCCCGGCTCAGGATCTACAACCTAGGATAAAATATTAGGGTTTTTTGGCCATTTGGCCCTTTTTTAATCTGTATTTTTCGGCCTTCGGGCCTTATTTTTTTATATGGTATTTTGGGGCCTTCATGGCCAACTTTTATAGAATTTTTGGGCCAGTGAGCCCCGATTTTTTATGGTAACATTTTGGGCCTAAGGCCAATTTTTAGTTCCATAGCATGTTGGGCCTCCGGGCCAGTTTTATTTTACCTTTTATTTTATTATTTGATTAATTCAAAAATTACGGGACAGCTCATGTAAACCCCTCCTGTGCGATGGAGGTCTTGAGACGTGTCCATTTTTCTCTTCTTTTACTTTTCTCGTTTTCGTTTTCTTTTCGCCAGTCAAGCCACGGCCTTTATGGCCAAAAATGTTCTTTTTAGTTGTCACTTTTGGGGTTATTTTTTTGTAGTTTTCATGGGATTATGAGTGGGACCCCAAACTCCTGATTCTGAGCTAGAGAGCCCCTTAATTACGGCTCTGAAATTACTAAGCTAGTTAAGAAAAAGTAACTCCCCACAAAATGTTCTCGAAAACACCATATTGCATAAAAAATTATACTATCAGTATTATGTTTTATTTTTAGCGTTAGGTCGGCATTAAATCGCTAGGTATTAAAAAGTATAGGATGTTTTAAAAGCTAACTCCTAAAACTTGAGTTGTTTTATGTTTAATTTAATTAATTGTCAAGCAGTCTTTCAAGAGGAATGGCCGGCTTCCTCACTTTCCGTAGTTTTAATTAATTGTGTATTTAGTTTACTTGACTGTTCTTTGTTGTTAGTAATAATTGCTTAGCAATTATTACTCACTGGCTTTCGTCAAAATCCAAGTTAAAGTCTTTTCTGAAACTTACGTAGTTTAAGTTTTTCGCAAAATTTCTTTTATGGGCAATTCTGAGGAATTGCAAAAGCCGTAAAACCTGCGCACAACAAAGTTCAAAGTTTACAAACTTCTTACACAAATGAGCCTAAGTTTAATTCATTAGTTAGTCTAAGTAGCTAGGTAGTTATTAGTATGAATGTTCTGTACAATTGGAGTGTGAATGCTTTGTAAGTCTGAAGTGTAAATGTTTTGTATAATTGAAGCGTGAATGTGTTGCAAAATTAATGTATAAATGTGTCCCCAAAAAGTACCTAAGGTGGTTATTCGGGTAAACTCCTCATGGAGCGTGAGGTTCCGAAATTAACCAAGTTTCAAGGATGTTTGGTTGAATGATTGTAGAATGCTCTGATTTGTATGTATGTAGAATGAATGTTTTTGTATAATTGTGGTGGCAACTCACGGAAACTCCCCTTGTACGATAGGGGTTGTGAGGATTGTCAAATCAGTATGAATGATGGTTGATTGAATGATTATTAGTAATGTAGCTAGTTATATTGGGATAATCCGGTAATCTTAAGGTTTAACAAATCGTAATAAACTCTATCACTAATTGCCGAGGTGTAAATCACTTTAAACTCTATATTGATTAGAAACAGCATTTTGATCAGTCCAGGATGTCAGTCAGCCCGGGTTATCTTAATATATAGTAGTTCCTTGGTTCTCGTCAGGTGCATGAGACCAATTCTTGTGAATTTGCCCTAGAACTCCTGTATTAGGCAGGAAAATGGTATGAATGTGTATAAGTGTCTGTTTGTTGTGAATGTTTGTTGATCTGAGGAATATGAGTGTGATAAACAGTGTGAATGAGTACCTACTTCAATATTAGGGTAATATGCAGATTAGGTAGTTAATCTAGTCCAGGGTCACGGGGACCCCCAGGATAAGCTGATATTACCAGGTGGTCCTCGATTCGTCCACGTAGTTATGCCCGCAAGAAGGGAGTGGACGAATCGCAAATAAAGGACTTCGTGCTGGTCTGTTTTACCTGTTTACAGCCGAATTCTGCCCCAAAATCTGTAACATAAATTAGTTAAGTCTGTCCATTGTCTTGTATTAATTATATGTGTTAATTAGCTAGACCTGTGCCAGTAGATCCATCTCAAGCTAGTAACTCTTGCAGTGTATCGCAAAATAATTCATGCATTGTGTCAGCCTTTAGTACAAAGGCAAAAGTTAATTTTAACCGAATTGCAAGAATTATGCCAAAATTGTCATTCTTGCCCTCACTTGTTCTCGTTAACGGGGCAACTGATCTTGCTGTAGTTTGTATTTTTTGCAAAGTATATCGTTTCTACAGTTCAGACTTTTATATTGGCAAATAACTCCAAAAGGGGTAAACGTTTTCTACCGAAAATCCTAGCCAAGTCGGGCTGAAAACATCAAATCATATTCTTTAATCAATACTAACAAACAGCTACTGGATTTAATGGCATACACGGCGAATATTGTTACGTAAGCATCAAATAAACCTAGAATCACATAAATAACAGTTAGTTAGAATGTCAACACTGTGTAATTACGCAAGAATTGAAGATCATGACGAAACCATCTTCTAATGAGTCAAAAAGAATGATTTTGTGAAATACACGTTTCTACCTTTGTAAACTTGTTATACAGGAAACAGGTGCTTTCCTGTCGCGAATCTTACGCCTGAAATCTAATTATGCGCAGACCGAATATGATTGCAAAGAATATATGTCGAATCGGCGATTTCCGGCATCCCAATGCAGGAAATCGCCCAAAAACTCATATTCGGCGAAATTTATCTATTTTAAGTTAACAACGCATAATTAGTCACATTTTTTGTCTTGCAAAAGTGGTCAAAGTACATTAATTCCAGTTTTCAATAAAATCTTAATCAGAATTAACTAAAGCTCTAATTTTCGTCTCTGAAAGCCTTAAAAGTGAGTAATAGTTGCTGGGTTTGATTCCCGCACTTATATTCTGAACTAATGGGTTTTAACCCATTTGATTCAGGTTCTTCGAGAGGCCAGCGTCCTGTCCTGATCAGTAGTCTGTGGAACCTGATCCGGAGAGCTTCAGTACGATTGGAATCAGTTACTAGTGAACGGAGATTATTTTTGATTGATCAGTAGACTTTGCCTGTTGGATACAGTTCGAATCATCGAAGGTACTTGGGAATTGGAATTCTATAAAGATTATAGTCTGGGACAGAGACAGTAACCTCGGCGGACCTGATCATTGGGAAAAGACTAGAACCGAGCCTAAAATTGAAACTGTTCTTGTGACCACTCTATTTTGTTGGACTAAAACCTCTTAGAACCTTTTTTATTTTCAAGATGCATTCTGTCCTTGTTTCTGTTATCATTTGTCTGGGAGCCCAGGCTCCCTGTCTGTCTCTAGCTTAGACCAGCATTAGATCTTGCTTAGAAGAAGTCAAACGAAGACAGCACCACGAAGCAATATTTAAATTAATCAATTAAATTTACTTAATAATTATATTAGTAGCCATCTCCCGGTATCACCCCGCCTGGACCGACCCCTTTATTGTTCACTATCCAAACTTCCCTAACCACTCGTGAGGTTGCAGGTGTAACCTGACGGGATCACCCAACTCCATAGACCGGAACTGTCTAAAGCCGACACCCTATTAATTTTAGTTAATTATCTGTTATACTGAACCTGTGTTGTAGTTTCTCTGTAAAAGACTAATAGAGAGTATATTTGAGTTATACACACGACTCGCAACACTATTTAACGTGCCCAGTCATAATACCTGAAGAAGAGGACTAATAATTAGTCTCAACTTAGTTGTTAACCGGTCAAACTTTAATTTAGTTAAGTGGCATTTCGATAATCTCTCGTCCTTTCAAACAACCCTCCCCAACCAAGGGCTGGCAACTCTGGTAAATTGAGTAATCTGTAATCCTTTGAATATTGTAATTTCAATTGCTGTTAATACTTGCTTTGAAACCGTTCTGACCCTTTAATTGTAATCATATCACTCTTAGATAATAAACTAATCTTGTTGCGTGTAATTCTTAGTCCACATTTCAGCTGCTGAAAAGAGATCCAGGTGAGATCTCCCAGGAATAATAATAAAGGTAAATTGCTCAGATCCAGCTAAGTTGGATCTGAATCTCAAGTCGAAGACTAACTGTCTGATCTTAGTTTTGACCTGTTGCGTCAGAACATTCCTATCCATACTCCAGGTGCGATTGGATAGAGCCTAACCTCTCCCACCTAAACGAACTCACAGTAGTACCCCTTAACAGGTTAGCTGTAGAGATCCCCGATTTTGGCAAACCACCTTTCGGGAATCTAGTACATAAGTTTGTCTACCTAGGCAAACGCGCTAACCTTCCGTGTAAGCGAACTTTCAACCTAAGCGACCCCACTTTCGAAATCAAATCAAATTGGTCAAGTTTTCTATTCTAATCTCACTCAGTTCATTACATTCTGCACTGACCTAAACCCGTCCATTTTTACCCTTGTTACAGATTTGTAACGTTATGCGGGAAAGGGTTAAGAATGTTTATGGAGAAATAATATTGCAATTAGGCATTCATTTTTTAAGTTTTGGAGATGTCTGCTGAAACAAGACTTCATTTGATTTGCATGGGCGAACCCCGCTTCATTAGCACAAAGTTGTGATTCTTGTGTTTAGTTATTGCAATTTACAAAGGCAGCGTGGACTTAGCAAGCTTTAGTTCATCCTCTTAGCAAATGCAGCTAGCAAACGTAGTCTTCAAACAGCTAAATTGCATATCCTCCTTAGAAGCGCAGTTTGCCAGGACCTTCAGCATTCCTATAGCATAGAGAACCTCTGTCATGTTATTGGCAGTTGGCTACGTCTACAAAACAAACCATGTTGCAGCAGTTTTTAACTGTGAAACTAGGTAACTCTTTCACGTCCACCCCTTCAAAAAGATTTCGATGTTTTGCTTTCAACTTTTGCGTAATGCAAAATTTGGTTAAGACAGCTGGTTTTAGACAATGCAAATGCAACGACTAAAGATGTCTATGACTTCCATGAAATCGGTTGTTTCAAAGAATCCGATCTGACAGCTGAATTTAGAGTTACAATGGAGGAGGATGAAATAATAAGAATGGACCAAACTCAATGTGCGAAATCGTGCTTTCACATAGGATTTCCTTATTCCGGTTGGTTTATCTTATGTTGCTCATATCTGATTCTCAAACTTTTAGTTCAAGCCGCTTGGACATTGTGTCTATCATAAGATTTTGAGTATACATTTAAAAGTGAGATCCCTCAGATAACATATGGGAAATTTGAGAGCTAAGGTCTTTGGAAAGTCAGGAGGTCTTAGTCCAGATGACGTGTTTATCAAATCGACCGAATTCCGTGGAAACATAAATGCTTAAGTTCTAGCCAACAGTATTTCAACCAAAACAGACTAGCTGCTTCCTAAAGTAACTTAGTTTCCTTGGAAGCTCTATTCCCCAAAGGTTGAGCTGTAATGTGCAGCCAACCCACCCCAGGAAATACTTTGTGCTTTGAGCCAACAGTATTGGTTTTGTGTAATCTAGCTATAATGGTGTACTCGAAATATTTGGATTGACGCAGGTCTGAACATTTGCACTAGGTATAGAGAATTATCTTTTCAGGAGTCAGCCAAGGTTGGCAATGCTCGTGTTACATAAATATACCGGATACCAAGAATGTAAAAGATAACAGACTGTGTTCCAGCAAATGTATCTTCGTCGACGGCATCTGCGGAGGTACTGGTTTCACTAGTGTAGCCGCGACAGGAAGAATACTTCGAAAATCTGTTGAGGAGTACCATGAAGAAATAAGATTAAATGAAAGTACGTGCATTGGTTTTAAACGTCTAAAATAATAGAATTTGAAACCTTAGCAATTACTACCATTTTACAAACGCTGTTAATTGGCTTGCTGGTTCTGCATGCACGAAAGCAACAGTAAATAATTGATTTGTAATCAGATTACAATGTTTATTCACTTTGTGTATTTTGATTTGATGTTCAGGTGCTTTAAATTCAAATAATGTATCTCTATTGCACATCGTTGATAGTATGCTTAGCGTGCGCTGTGGCCACTGCTTAAAGTTATAAAGTTTTATTTCAGGGGCTCGATATAATAGCAGCTATGCCAGCGAAATTGGAAAATGTCCAGACAAATGGCTTAGAGGATACAAAGCCTGCTACCGAATTCTTCCTGGTTTTCATCCGTTGGCCAGGGAAAGCCAACACCATAGCTTGTGTCAGCGACTTCATCCGTCTGCACACAGGGTTGTATTTATTGGTCCTTTACAACAGCAAGATTTTCAAACAAATATACTGTAAGTAGTTTGGGAAGTCTACAGTACGTTAAATATTCGCGTGATGTGACAGTGGCAGTAAATTTTGTTGCACAACAGAGTGCAACTGCTAAAAGCATAATGTCATCGTACGAACTGCAAAACCAATGTGACACTTTACCACGTTTTTTCTGCCTAGGAAGAACCTAAAGCATCGAAGCAAGAATAGCTGAAGCTAAAACACTAATATTTGAGTTGAGTAACATAAAAAGCGACAGGATTAAGCAACATTGCAGCTGGGAATCAAACAGTCTAAATTCTGCAAGAGCAACATTTTAGAAGTTTGCTTTAATTAGTCAAAAAGCTCAACATGCATTTGCCAGGTTCAAATCTTAGCTAAAATGCACTTTAAACAATTAGGTTTCTGGGCGGATACGTTTGAGCACGATGATGTTTAAGCTTGACCTTAAACGTATTTAGTATGCAAGTATTTATTGCTGCCATATTGGATAGCAAGCAGACAGCAAGCAAAAAGTCTACAAGAATTGTGGGTTCATAACTGTTCAAGTAAAATGGAGCTTATTTTAAATTTAAAATCATAAGTATGTGTAATGGTTTGCTTGCTGACAACGATTTGTTCTTTTTTAGCTTTGGTGTTTTGGGGGTAGAGCGAGTTCTATTGTATGGATTTAACCACGATATTGCATATGGCTATGCTGCTATAAACAGCAGTCTACCGCTGAGGGATCGGAGAAGTTGGGCGTATGTCTGGAATGTTTCCGAACACTGTCGTCCAAGGTAGTGCGTTCCAACTAGAATTAGACCTAGTATTTTATGTTAGTAGTTCTAATTAAAACTTTCGCGTTTCTTTGCAATTTCATTAAAATCTAAAGAGTGACTCATGGTGTACTCTTGAAATGCTGTCAGCTGGCCCAACATGAGCTAATAACTCAAAACTTGGGCCAAGCGTATTTTGGTAAGCCAATGAAAGGCCCATTTTTAGTAGAATCATGGGTGACTCAAGCTAAAAATTTCTGGCTCATGTATAGTTTTGCTTGCTCCTTCTTTATCAAACAGATCCAGGACTGGATCAAAGACTTAGTTCGCTAAGGACATGCACGTATAAGAATGCTACACGAAATATTTTACCCTTCGGTTCAGAAGTCTAACTTTAACCAACTATTTATTGATGTAGGGTTTGCAAGATTAGCTGTTACAAACAGCCTGTGGAGTATCAAGCTAAAAACATTAAAAAACTCTTGAAAGCTTAAGAAAACATCCTAGGGAAATCAATGTAGTTTAATGTAGTTGTCTTCAAAATACTGTTGATAATTGACAATCTAAATCGCATGTAACAGTTTTTAAATTGCCACAAACCCCTACGGACTCACGTTTGGACTTTGGTGCTGAAACACAAATTATTTTAGTGCAATAAGGGCAAATATCTATTACCCGCGACATGTTTCAATAACTTATAACCTAGATATGCTGCTTCAAGTTCTAGCAACAATACGCATAAAATGCTCTAAAATGATTTTTGATCTTATTCCCAGTACTTATTTAATCTTATTTTCAGTTACTACTATAATTCTAGATACATGAGCTGGTTTTACAGTTTTCCAATGGAGCAGAAGACGGAGGAAACCATGTCCACAAGTTGCGCATATAGTCTCCTTTTAGCAGGCGGAGGTGGATTGATAAACAGACCCTGTGACAGAATATCTGTGGTAGTCTGTCAAATACAGGATAACATTGACGACATATGCGCGAAGCATGGTGAGATTGACACAGCATTACTGTAAGATTGCCGATTGAACAATTAAAATTCTATTCTGCTAAATTCACTATTAATATGTTTGTTGTCATGACTATCGATATATAAATAGCCGATAATATATATTAATAATAAAATGATCCAAAATTTACTAATTCCTCTGATTGTGCAAATGAACTCACAGCATAACAATTATTATAATCTAGCAAGAAATGAATTTTAAGCTGTCCGTTTTGCTTCTATTTAGACGTAAACACGTAAATTGCTTTTGTTGTCTTTTCTGGAATGAAAACCAAATAGAAACAATGCATCAGAGATAAACACTTAGATTCATAAAACTTCACAACTATTTCTGAAACATAATATTACATTTGCCATTCAGAATTCAATTTTTTTACATCACAATCCAAACGTAATACCACTGGAGCACAGTGCTCAAACCAAGCTTAGTAGTTCAAATTCTAACCCAAACAGAGGGGATTTTAGATGACAAAATTGTTACTAAATTAAATTACATTACGATCCAAACGTTTTAGAAAGTGAACAGGAGTGGTATCCAGGGAAGGTTACTGATTTCGACTTCTTCTCAACGAATGAAGCTTTTGTGAGCGCAGTCGTAACTTCTCTCAGTGATCCTGCCAAATCCACAAAAGTATTTGAAGACTGTCCTATGTCGGCAGTTATCAGCATTCTTGAAAGTCTGGCAAGTTGTTAGAATTGTAGTAATCATCCTCAAATGGTGTTTTAGTGGTTGTATGTTGAATCACCACCTGCAGACAAACTGTTTGCTGTTCTAGCCAAAGCCTTGACTATTTAGACGAGCAAAAAATTTACCAGCACTAACCTTAGTGAGGAAATAAAACTTTTCACTACTCGTACGGCTTACTCCTCACTTCACTATCACTAGTCGTAGACCGTCGACCCTAGTGAAAGCGTATTAAAACTAGTACATTACGAATTTTGTATTTGTTGGTTCGAATTTATTTCAGTCAGTTACAAACTTTTCTGTTTCCTTGTTGAAATCTTTTCCGTTTTGGGTATCTGCCGGCTTTTAGCAACAAATGGAATTTAGTTTAATACACGTTTCCGTTGAAGTGACATCAAATTAATGTTACTAATGTTGCTAATATTATTTTCGATGTAACTAACAAATTAATGCATAAAATGGACAATTCCTTTTCACATTATTTATTACTGAACTAGAATCCTCAGTTGTGCAGTTAATCACTGTACAAATGTGAAATTGTTTCCGAACAACTGATCCATTTTAAACTTAAACTAGCCCCGTAGCAATTGGATATGGGAAAGCACTGCAACAAAATCAGTTTAATTTGATTTAGCCTCTTCTTGACAAACATTTCAAGTGGAAACTGCAAGATGAATATGGCGGGAATTTCGGAGTCATGGCCAGTGCTGGAATTGCTGCCATGGATAGATTAACTGATATGGAAGATCGAGCTGTTTACGGAAGTCCTCCTATTGGGGGAATTGTGGCTCAGTGTATGCGAAATAACAAAAAATGTCCTGAGTAAGCCAGTATTATACTCCTGCCTTGTGAGTAATTCTCATTTTCGCACAAACGTTCCTTTTAAGCTGGCACGATGAAGTACGACACAGCATTTCGAGCCTAATGACATTTAAATTCACTTCAGTGCTTTGCTCATGTATAAATCTAAGGATTAAAAATTTAATCATAGTAGACTCGGTGATGTCACCAGCTGAGGAAACTGCCTGCGAGCAACGAAGGCAATAAGCAATGAGCAGGGAGCAACTTTGCTATACTGCTTTAAATTTATGGTTAGTGCAATTTTTGTAGAAATTTGATCGAGCTTATTGACCGGTTGACATTTTCTGATTGCCTAAAATCATGAATTCGTTATGAAAATATCGTTTAAAATATACAAATTACTTTATAATTATAATAATACTCAAAAATTCATTTAATTAGTTATTTTAATCGTCATAATAATAGTAAATAATTTTAAGTTAGCAAATGCTTTATAATTTATCTCAGTTTACCTGATTTGACAATTTACGTTTTTTAGGAATTCTATTAAACGGTTCAATGACACGTATCAAGGCCAGTGTGCAATTATTGAACCCACATCAGAAGACATGCGGGCTGGTGAAGTCTATGGTAAATTTGCATTAAAACAGGAAAGACATACATCTCAGGTTATCACATGTGATCTGTGGGTCTTAGACGTCCCACAATGCAGTCAAAACGGAAAGCCTTTGTTGATAAAGCTAGTTGATTGATGTTGCTATGGCTAATTTTTATATGTGTTCTGGATGGCATTGAAACACAAGAATGACTGCGCGCAAGTGGTTTTATTACTATCTGTTTGTTTGCCATCTATCCAATTGCCGGGGGATTTCAATTGTAGTTATTTAAAAATTTTATTTAAAAAACCAACTCTGTTGAATGACATGTACACAAGCTAATTCATGTGTGCATTTTAATATTTTACTAAGTCATGGTCATGAATACTTAAAAGTAATAGTTTGCAGAATAACAGTGATTTGGGGATATTATTAGTCAAGGTAGCGTTTCATGATTGTGAGGCACTTAGTAAAAGTATTTGTTTATTATATATTGTGTTTTTATGGTGGTAAAACTACAAATATTAATACATAACTAAAAACTAAAATTTTTGCTAATTTAAGCTACAAACTTGACTTTATTTTTCCTTATAGCCAATATGTTTTGATTTAAAGATCTGAAAAAGTTTGCAAACAAAACCTTTAAATTCTAATTGAAACTAGCCAAAATGGTACTTTTTGCAGTTAGAAGTTTTAAAAATACATTTGAAAATTTTATTGGTTACCCCTGTATTGCTGTAGAGTACAATAACCGTCTCACATTTAATGCATAGTTTATCCTGCCCCTCCCATTCCTTCTCGTTCCCAGTTGAGTATAAATTCCCTTTTAAATTTACAGTAAACGAGCAATTAAAGTGTGGCGACGTGTCTCACTACTGCTTTTTATATTTTGTTGAAATCAATCAATCAACTAGAAACCGTTAAACGCCATGATGGTTGATTCATAAACGCTTGTTAAAAATGTTTGGTTCTAAGATACAACTTCTAAATTCTACCTTCCCCATGTCCTATTTTACCACACGACCTATTCTTTTTGGGACTCACAACTGTAAAACTTGTTACTATTAATTTGAAAGTATCGCTGACATATATCTCTTGAATACTAAAATATGTAATAATCTGTCGGTATCCAAGTGAATCGTTGACGTGCCACAATATGAATCCCCTCATTTTGATTAACGATACTTTAAATTGCTCTGGGAAACATTTGCTCATCATTACATTCAGAATAAAAGGAGGTGTAAATACTATTTTTTTTATTCAGGTCTCAACCTGTGGATAAATGTAAGCTTAGGAATTGCAGTGACCAGCAGCAGCCATGAGGGCTTTAAATTATTCATTCTCAAGGCTGACACTCCATTCAGTTCATTGATTGGTGGCTTTGGCTTGTCATCAGGAATGCATTCTCAATTTGGCATTCGTTACGTACGTGAGCATAAATGCATTAATTTATAGCCTAAAACGGCAGTAAAACTACAGACTCTAACAACATTTAGGCTAACTTCCGCTGGCAAATAAACCTCGTACTGTGATTAACCGTCTAATCACAGCTTCACATTGTCATAAATTTGAGCTCTAATTGGTGCGGCAAAGTCTTAGTGGAGTCAACCGAAGACATAAACACCGTAGGAAGTTCTGATGTAGGCCAACAGTATGTTTTGCAAAATGAAACATTATCATTATTCTGGCCAGAAATAAGTAATCTATTCAACCAGGACTGATGCAGCATGAAATGTTTTAAGGTTTTATTACCCAATTTTGTTTTCTGAACACTTAAGCAGCTTTCCATGTAATTCCGAAAAGGCCAATAAATGGTCCGTTATAATTGGACAGGCTTCCCCTCATTTTCGCGTCAATACATATTAATCATAATGTTAACAAAATGCCTTATCTTGGTTTACACACTTCAGATTTTGCTTACGACTTAGGTACTGGTTTCCTTTCGGGTATTTTTGATTCATACAGCTCTGATCCTTTACGTAAATGGCTAAAAACTCACGAAATAACCTAGTTCCGTGCTCTTTAACATTATGGGACCAGTCCCGTATTTTTCGGCCAAAAGATAAGAACGTTTTGGTTTTTGGCCTTAGGCTCCCAGTAGGTAGAGCGGACACCGGATTGGTTGTGATGGCTGGAAAGAGGACACGAAAATGAACATTTTTGCTCTTACAACCTTTGAGCTGTCTCCAGTTGTTAAGTAAGTATAAGCAAAAACTGTTTTGTGGGTCAAAAAATGGCCATTTTTGAGGAAATCAGTTTTTTCAAAATAACTGCCACATGTTAGGACAAAGTTGGCTAATTTATACTCAATCGATGCAGCGTCCAAATGCCCGTTTTATAAATGCCTATTAGCCGGAGTTTACTGCTTTAAGCTAGAGATCTGGCCAAAAAACCATTTTGACAAAAATGCGATTATTTTGTTTCGAACATCGATTTCTCAAAACTACTAGACGGATTCCAGAGATTTTTAAATCGAAATTCGCACTTCTGCGGAGGGACGTTTTTCTTGGTTTGGGCTAAAACATGTCAAGTAGTAAGAAAACTCAATGCGAATTTGCGAAATTGCGTGTTACCGTGCATTTGGCCGATTTTCTCGACCGTTAAAACCTGCTGAGCCAAATCCAGAAAAACGTCTCTTGCCCCATATGTCTTTCATATCGAGGCACAAAAAGAACCTTTGGTCGATTCTTCAGTTTTAAGAAATCGATGTTCAAAAGTTTTGGTCTATATTCAGCCTGTTAGATGTCAGCATGTCAGAAAGTTTCCGCTATTTTTTTTAATTTTGCTAGTTTCGCAACCTCATGTGAATGTACAGATAATAAGCTTTAAAACGATGTATAAAGCTCTTTACAACTCCCAAAATTGCGAAAGTTATAGCTTTTCAAAAAATTACCACAAAAGCAATGCACAAAAGGATACCAGCACCTTAAGAGACATTTAAAGCTGTTTATTAGTTCAGTTGTCCGAATATTAAATTACTCGCAATACAGCGTCGAACTAATAGCAGCCACGAGATATATTAAATATCAGGTGATTCAGTCTTGACAATGCGGTCTTTCTAATAGGTTTACCTTGACCTAAATGTTTGATGGTTTCTTGATTCAGATTGAAGAAAATAGACTACCTCTACCTCACGGACGATGTTTGAAGCCTGAATTTACAAATAACACCGATTACCTGTACTATGACCGTGCCTATAGCTACGAGGTAAGGTATAAATATTTTAATTAATTAACAAAATCTAATTTTTCATGCAGTCATCCTTATTGCCGTCAACTGAAAGCGAAAACCTTTCAGAGAAAGAGAAACTGAAAATTGCGAAGGTGTCAGTACCTATGTTTACTAATTTACTCGTTTGCATTGCTCTCTATGTCTAGTACTCGTTGCTCCAACTTTGTACGGCTTGTATTTTTAATGTGTTGGATGTTTTAACCTCCAGTGTACAGACATACTGTTTACCTTGTCCTTACATCACGAACAGTGTTCGGACGGATCCGGAAATCTGATCTGATCTGATACAATCTGATCTGATGGATTTGATAGAATTCAAACTCGACAGAGCACGACTCAGGACAAATCTTAGTAAATAAAGACTTACGCTAGTTTTACTAATTTACCAATTTTTTCAGCTTTGTATGTTGTCTTGTTATCAAAAATACGTATACGAAACTTGTCACTGCTCAGATGATGCCATTCCGCCTGTTTATGAAAACGCCATGGCTTGTCAAGCCAGTTGGTCTGACGGTAACTGTGTGATTGTTGTTAGTACTAACACTGTAGTGAATGGGTCTGCACTACAATACTTACTATTTAATACTATTGTTCTTTAGTACAGATCATGTTTAAGAATAATAACTTACCTTAACTTTACGGTCATTATTTTTAACTAAACTAGTGAATTTGCATCAAAACTTTAAGCTCCGCTTCTGTGAAAGATTGATTTCGCCGAGATGTTTTTGGTTTGTGCTTAATCTGTTATAATCCAATCATTTCTACCGTACATCCGATTATGTTTGTTCTTTACGATTTTATCGCGTCCATGGCAGTTTGCGAATTCTATGCATTTGTTTCTGGCTCGCTGGAGCTCGCCCTGGTGAGGAGGGGATAAATGTGAAATATTGATTTCCCCCAAATGGGGCCTACGGTAGGAGTCGGCTACATGAAAAGGGGGAGTCACATTTCTTTTTTGGTGAGCTGGACTTTTGCAATGGGTGTGGCCGATGTGTGAAGTGTAAAAGTTGTAATTTGAGTCAGGGAAAGCGTAGGTTTTTGCGAGAAGGGTGCGTGAATAAGCGTGGGGGAGAGAAGCTTTTTGTTTTGAAAGGAGAGAGGTGTTTTGGAAGGAGGGGATAATAAAGTGTCCGTCTAGGAGTGGACGTGAAAGCGTGTAGTCGGTATTGAAGGACGACGAAACGAAAACAAAATGTTATCTACGCATTTACTTTTGTAATTTCGTTGTTTACTAGTACTAAGCAATGGCAGTTTGTTTTTGTTTTTGGAACTCTGTTTTGTTCCTTTCTTGTTTTCAGCAGCTAGTTTTCATTACTGTTGCATTTTTTCTCTCAACACTTTTCGCAAACTATTATGGTAAACGGCCTTCGAAAGTTCAAAAAAAACTGGATATTTTTGGTTTTACAGAAATAAGGGCTACAAATAACAAAAAATAGGCTCAGCTCGTTTATTAGCCCCTGTCTGTTTCTTTCTAAATTCATAGTTTTCCTACTGAAACTCTTTCGTTATTCTGCAGTTGTCATGGGTTTGATTTTGGTCAACAAATTTTTCTTAGTCCTTTCGTGATTCTGTTTTGTTTTGGTTCACACTCGTGCTTGTAATTTTTTTTGTGCATCGATACTCTCTTCTTTCTGACAGTTTTTTATGTAAAATTATAGTTGTGGGGTGTGTCTGATTCTTCGGCATCTGTATTGCATTATTTTGTAGTTAAAACAAATGACAGCACGTCGCATCCTTTCCAGCGGCGAAATAAATTCTGACAGTGACAGTTGTGATTCTCCTACCAGTTCTCATTGCTCCGAAAACTGGAAAAGTCAGCCTTGTTCTCAGTCTTTAGCTGAGGACACCAGTTGTACGGAATGAAAATACGCCGTCTCGGTCCTTCACCGAGAGCGCTGCATCCAAACTTCCCCTCTCTCAGTTTTTGTCTGAGGGTAGTCTTGTTCAGCATTCAGTGAATTCTTCTCCGACGAATGTCTGTGCTTCTGTGGCTACTGCCGCGTCTGCTGATCCCCCATATCCACCACAACTCTACGGCATCTGCAGGGTTCAGTTCCCATTGGGTGAAGAGTCCATCACGGTTGCTATTATCACGGATTGTGCCCGGTTTCCTGGTCGTATCAGTCTCCACAACTCCGCCATGAGGGGCTTCGTCATTCACATTCCGGAATGCCTTGCAACTTTGGGTATTCACTTCTTTCTGACGACTGGGTGACACAGAAGGAGCGGAATAGGTTGCTCTGGTGGGCAGCAGCCGTGAGCATTTGTTTCATGTAGTCAACGATTCCTGCCTTCGGCGTTCTCGCGGCTTTCCTTCAGTTGTATTGCAATCAGTACAGGATCGAGGTATCATCTTGCATCAAGCGTTACAGGCTCATTGCTCTCTGTGACTCCACTTTCAAGGAAGCCCTGCCGCAGCTGGACGTCGATGTTATTGCTGTAGCTGGTAAGCACCGTCTTGGACGACGGGCGTATCTGTCAGTATCCTACCGTCGATGCCACCTGATCTGTGTCCCGGACGTAATCTGGTTGGATACGCTCTGGCAGATGATTCGGGACGAGCTCCGCGTCGACTCTGTGCTCCGATGGGGTGTTTGGCTGCATGCCTCTGGTTAAGCTCGCCGCAACCATCTCTTGGTCGGAGATGAAACGTTTCAAAATGTCCGGTCTATTGAGGCCAGCAACGTCTTCGCTATTCCTCGGGTGGATCTCGCCGGTTTATGCCAGTTCCTGCTTTCCGGCGTAGTAGTCGCTTCCAACTACAAATACTTCGTCATCCTCCTCGGCGATGCCTGTTATGAGACAGAATGGCTGGCCCGATTCACGGAACTTCTGGAGACGCTGCTCCATGTCTCCCATCCCCTCTCCACTTTCTGGTTCTCCCTGCCGGTCCCAACAACGGGCGCACCAGGTCTCAAGCAGCAGCCATTAGTCATAACAGGTTGACTTGATTGCACCAGCCCCGTATCCGTGGTCTCGGAGGCTCACAGTCGTTCAGCTGAATGCGCTCCCATAACTATGGATCCTCTGACTATGGTTCCCTAAACGTAACCACTGCTAATGCCGCTGCTGCACCAGCAGTTATTACATCAACCACTACTGGTGCGTCCGCGGTGCCCGCAGTAGTGGATTTGCGCCATCCAACCGAATTCGATTCGCCCGTGCCTAGCAATGCTTTGCCATCTCCATCTACGTCACAAGGAGCTTTCTCAGCCATCCTCCTACTCCGCCAACCGTACTTGGACCTGCGGACCTCTGGCGGTACAAACCCGGCGACGCTACTTTATGCCTGCGTTATTCCGACAGTATCCTATTGTTTACGTGGCCCATCTTATGGACTGCCACGGTCGACTATATCCGCTTCTAGAGGAGCCCTTCGGTCCTTACTTTGAGGCAGATCCGGAGCAGCACACCTTCAAATATGACAACCCACAAAAATTACTTTCATTTGCAGTCTTATAGGCGTGTGTATTCTGTAGGTTCAATCTCTGTTTTCATTTTCTAAATTGTAGCTTTATTCAGGTGCAACATTAATACCTTTTTGTGAGTTCTGACTATTCCGGAGCTTTGAGTGTATAGCATAGACTTTTACCAGTCGACTGCACATATCTTCTGCTACTGCCATTTGTCCATCGAACTGTTTTACTGTGTCTTCTTCTTATTGTGTCATTGCACTGTGTCGGGTAGCTTATCGATAAGAAGGGTTTTTGTTTTCTGTTTTCTACTATTCCTGCAATCGTTCCTGCTGTTTGTTCTCAGGCACTGCGTCACTGTTTTCTCTTCTGTATTTGTTACTGCATTTTATACAGCATTTTTATAGTTTTCCATTTTTGTCTATTATCTGTGTCTATGCACAGAAACAACTATTTGGGCTGTCGGTTTTGTATTTTACTAGCCTGTTTTTGTTTACTTCAGCCTACTTATATACATATAACGGTCTTTATAACGGTCTTGGCCTAACTGTCCCGAGGTCAAGTGGTCTACTACTGCAGTAGTGAGTCGGTGTATCTTTTTTGCTTCCTGTTTGTCATTGTTTAATTTTATTTGCGGTTGCTTGACCTGTTTGTCAGATAGGTTTTTGGTTTGTGCTTAATCTGTTGTAATCCAATCATTTCTACCGTACTGTGGATCAAGTTTGTTCTTTATGATTTTCCGTCCATGGTAGTTTGCGAATTCTATGCATTTGTTTCTGGCTCGCGGGAGCTCGCCCTGGTGAGGAGGGGGCAAATGTGAAAGATTGATTTCACCCAGATGGGGCCTACGGTAGGAGTCGGCAACATGAAAAGGGGAGTCATATTTCTTTTTTGGCGTGCTGGACTTTTGCAATGTGTGTGGCCGATGTGTGAAGTGCAAAAGTTGCTGGGATAATTTGAGTCAGGAAAAGCGAAGGTTTTTGCGAGAAGGGTGTGTGAATAAGCGTGGGGAGAGAAGCTTTTTGTTTTGAAAGGAGAGAGTTGTTTTAGAAGGAGGGGATAATAAAGTGTCAGTCGAGGAGTGGACGTGAAAGCGTGTAGTCGGTGTTTTTCGCAAGTTTTATGATACGTGTTGGACGCCAAGAAGAAGTTTTTATTTTAATACGAACCTAAGAGGAACAGGGAAATAATGTCAACAACTCTGTCATGTTGTGTGCATTGTGACCACAGTCCTCCACGCAGAAGTGTACAGGCCAACAGTTGAAGTGATTAACAGTACTGTTTTTAAATAGTATTTCTCTGTATGTTAATGGCCTTATCTGCAACGTGTCATACGGTAGAGACATTCACTCAGCCCGTAAGCCCGGACCCGGACACGTTAATGGGCTTGTGAGCCACACGTACTTTAGGTTTTTTACTGTAGAGTTTAGAAAAAATTCACACTTCTGTTCAATACCTGCTCAAAACTGCTCAGCCCATTGACAGATTGTTGTCAGAAATGAAGCTTGAGCATTGAAGTTGTTGCAAAAGTAAAGCGTTCTGAAGGAAAGCAATTTCTGGAAGGCTGGTTTATATTTTGTTTACATGATGGATATTTCAATGGACAATACCCGTTGGAACATCAAACTAAACGGTGAAATAGACTATGACTAAGATACTGCACAGCCCATTTATATTGAATTACTTAAAATTAATTGATTGGTAATGTTAAGTTGTAATTTTGTGCTGCGATCGGTTGCTCTTCTGCGATGCAGCAGGTTCTACAGGGTTGCTACTCCCGCGCCCTCATACGCATCTTGAGCTACCGTACACAATGTAGTTGTATATATGCTTCTATCCCATGTCTATCTTTAGCAATCTGCCATCGCTTAAGTGCAGGAAATTCAATTGATAGCGTAGAAATTTGGTCCAAAAAGTGCAATTGCCCAGTTTCTTGCAAGTAAGATATTGTCATTCAGTTACATACCAATAATTTCAAATAACTGCTTTCTCAGAATACTTGCATTTGTATCTACACCAAATTTGCCCAAATTATCGATTATTAGAACGGGCTGGGTTCAATCAATTGCTTCTGTCAAAAGATACTGATCTAGATAGTGGAGTAACTAATACAGAAAAATTTCTTCCGTAAAAGTTTCTCTATGTACGCTTTGTAGCTTATTAATGGGATCAGTATCTTTTAAGAGACGCACAAATCAAAGCCGATAAATTTTCAAGCATTGTTCTGTGGTTAACACTTTTTTAGACATGGATACTACGACATAGTTTTGACTACAACAACTATGCGAAACACTTCAGTAAGCTAATGATTGTTTATAGAAAAATAACCAATACTAAAATTAAGGTTAGAGTACTATAGATGCCACAATATAGTTTTTTCGAAGCTGCAAAGCTGTGTCTCATTTGTTAATATTAAATTTAGGTAATGTAGCAGGTGTAACTAAGGTAAATGTGTCAATGAAAGGTGAGGTAAGGGAAAAAGCTCTACGGAGCCTTTGTAAAAACGGATAGAAGGTTACTGGTCCATCTGTCTGGTTATGAAGCTGAGGATGAAGATTGAACATTTGGTATTTCAATCGTACGCTCTGTATAGACCGAGATATTTGGATAGCAGTATTCCAATAGACAGAAACCAAGATTGAAACAATTTAGAGACATAAAAATTGGTGACTCTGTTCAAAAAGACTAATACCATCTCCAGAAAATGCGTGGAACCTTCATATATGGTCAGTCAAATTCTGTCCTCTGAATCAAAGAAGTCACCAAGATTATAAAAATCAGTTACTCCATAATTCAATAAATTTCAAATTTTGCAGCAGGCAGAGGATGGCTGCCAGCCGGTGTCCACTTATTTGCATTATATCATGAACCTGTTATGCCATATCTTATTTATATGGTTTATCAATTGCTTCAGGCTTTTGAAATGAAAACGAATATTACGGATGTTGCAAAGGCTACAGTATATTTACGGCATAACTACTTCTTTGTATTCACAGAAGCTGCTCTAGAACCTGTAAGTGTTTCAGAGCGAGAGTAAATGGAAATATAATTTAAGTGTATGACAGGTAGCAGAATTGTAGATATCCATTGTTAGGGACCTACGATTTCAATGATCCAACCGAATATTATCGCTCAGCTAGAAAACGTGCAATTCTACTTGAACGGGAATGTTTTCAATCAGGAAGAACTTGCGACGACAGCTTATGAAATTTCTGAAGCAGAAAAAACTTTCACCTGACAAGGCAGAAAAAGAATAAGTCACCATTTACGTTTCGATGCACAAGTGCAAGTTAGAACATACTGGAACTGTTTTGCGTCTTAATTTTGGCCTTAGCAGATGCACACCTTAGACCATAACGCCCACAATTTTGGAGGGTTGATCAGCTGAATTTGTTTTGAATCTGTTGAACTAAGGGCGAAAGATAAACCTGCATCTTTTAAGTTAACCTTAAAATTAACCATACTGTAACTATTCTTTAACCTTAACAATATTTCAAATAGTCTGAATGCGATATGTGCCACTAATCTATCGCAAATGTGGATGTTTTAAAGCCTCTCAACTTGAGTATTTTCAATACAGTGCTTCAAAGTTTGACTCGAGATTTGAGGTCAGTTGAAATCTACAAATAGGGGTAAACAGGTTTGCTTAACTTGGGCAACTCCTGCAAAATTCAAATACCGCAAACAAGCCTGTTGTAATGTTACAAATGCAAAATGTAAAAAACATTTCAACTAAAATGCTATTCAAAGATGATTTTGTATTAGGTGCCGTCTTTCCTGTCAAACATTGCCGGAGTTAGCGGTATCCTTCTGGGTGCTTCAATCATCAGTTTGGCCGAATTAGCAGTAGTCACTATTAAATTGCTACAACGAATTTCGTTGGATATCTACTATTTCATTACATGAATGCATTCATACATTAACACGGGATCAAATTTTGGAGGGTTACCCAAAATCGACGAGGGACCCACCGCTGAAAATCTCCAAAATTGTAAGGCGGTCAATCCCAAATTTAGCATAAAGTTGCGAATTGTTTTCATTTGCGGCCAAATTTTGTAAAAGGAAAAATTTTCCGCTACTTTTAAGAAATGTTTTAAAAATATCCTAAGAATTTGCTAAAACAATTGTAAATAACCGTTAAAAAGTGCAATGTTAAAAAGCAGAGGGTCTATGCTTTTTGATTGGAATAGATGTTGTATCCTTTTTCCTTCTCGCTGAGCGGGTCTATCTGTTTTTTGTCGGCTACCCCATTCATCCACGTTATCCTATGTTTTGCATTGCACGACACATGCACTTTCACTGACATAGCTTTCACCAAGCGTATAATTTAATGTTCGGGTGGCCGGTGTAAATAGACCAGTTAACTGTCATGGGACAGATTGATTACATTTTAATCTGCTAGTTTTTTGTAATATTAAATGGTTTTACGTAATTATAATAATCAAGCAAAAATATTTATGTTTGTGAACCAATTGTTTATTATTGTAACTATGTCCAAACAAGCTATGTTTAATCATTTCAATCAAATAAACCATTGTCTTTCTTCTCCAATATAAACAAAAATGTACAGTCGCATTGGTGAAACATAAATGCCATACACAATATATACACGTAGTTACGCTAGACCAAGCATCATCGTTAAAATTGTAATGGTGATTTCATAGTTCCAGTTGCCTCTAGACGCGCGTAGACGCACGTCGACGTGCGTAGACGCGCGTCGAAGCGCGTCAACGCGCTACACTGCCATGTTACATTTGGAGGCGTCGACGCGCTTCGACGCGCGTTGACGCACGTCGACGCGCGTAGACACGCGTCGACGCCTCCAAACGTGACACCACGTCCTGGCGCTATGCTAGCACTGGAAGCGTCGACGCGCGTAGACGTGCGTCGACGCGCGTCAACGCGCCCGTTTGTAGCATGCCAGTTTACGCGCATCGACGCACGTCGACGCGCGTTGATGCGCGCAAAATGATATTGACGTTTGTAGACGCGCGTAGACGCGCGTCGACGCGCGTACACCTGCGTTCGCGACTATGAAGGCACCTTAAGTTGCAAGCTGCTGCAGCTCCGTAAGAAGCAAGCAGCTGCAGTAGATACACCGAATATATGAACGGCTTGATAGAATACGTAAGAGCTATGAAGCGACAACAACACCACCAGCAAATATTTTAAAACTGAACAAAGCTTAACTAACAAAAACATGGTACCTTTTACAAGCATTAATGTAATTATTTCGGGCTTCCAATTGCTATATGAATAAAAATTTAAGATTAAATCATAACTTCTCAGACCTAAAATTGAAATGTTATTTTGCTAAGTCTGGCCAAGCCACCATAAACCAGGCCGATTTTAAACAAAATGCATCTGAAGTCTCTACAACAATTCAAATTATGAACAAGAAGCACTATTTGCCGTTTTCGTATTTCTCTGAAATATGGGTAAACGTGTTCTACTTAGAAGGCTTGGCTGTCCAACGAATGTCAGATTACACGTTCGTTTTGTAGACTCAGAAAGGTGATGTTAGACGTGATTTGCAATGACCTGTTGTAGGAATTGGGTTATATGCAACTTGCTGCAGACACCTCCAGATTGTGCAAAGTAGAGGATTAGAATTAATATTCTTGCGGCTTCCTTATCATAAGCATAGCATTGCAGACATAAGTTTCTCGAGCCTCCCGGCGAGCAGAGCATCGATGACCGGATGGAGTGCTGAACCGAAGTACTTATTTTTAGCCTGTGATAACTATCAATGAATTTTAAATCACATTCTCATTTTTCAAAAATTTCTTATTTATCAGTAAACAACTATGCTGTTTTTACAAAAACACAAAAATCGAAAACAAGCATTAATTATGTCCCTTCGTCTGTCTGCCATCGAGTGCTCTGTCTACCTCAAGAGATTGGACCTTATCCTGCTGTTAACGAGTAGCTACAGACAGTGTTTATAATGCTCAATAGCTTAGTAGATAATTAGTATCTTCTCTTTGCCATTGACAATGTCGGGAAAAGAAATTTTAGTGCTGAAATTTAGCAAAGTATACTTTCTATTTGTGAGTTGTCGAAAGAAGGGGTCCGATAGCATATTTGCCCGGTATAACTTGCTGAATCGCCGCTCTTATCGGCGTGTTTCTACCATAGTATATGAAAATGTTGCATAGAGAATTCCACTGAACAAAAGTTAACAAAATTTTTATACTCAAAAGAGAAGTTTCTTTTAAAAACAGAGGCAAAATAAAATTAATAAGTGCAGTTGGAATTACATAAAAAACAAGGGTTGTCAATGCAATCATTGCAACAACTGCAGTAACGCGTCTTTGCCTCTTGGATTCCTCATCTGAATTAAACACTGCTCTTCTTTTCCAATACAGGAAGATAACTACTACGTACAAGAGCACGCTTGCGAACGCACAGGTTGTCGACATACGAACACTGAATATTTGATAGGATTTTCCAAAAGCGAATGTCGGAATACATCTCGAAATTACGTAACTTTCTTCAAGAGTAGCCAGATAGAAACCCACTACTATGGAAAACAAACAAAACACTAACGGAAAAACCACCATAAGCATTGTGTACAACCTGTTAAGTCCTAAGTAAAAACCAATACTTCCAACACAAATTAATCTGTCCAAGGTTACAATCATCAACATAAGGTTTTGATACTGTCCTCCAAAGAGGTACGCACTAGTTTCTGGTCGTACCAAGCATTTCAGCGAAGTTAAGGGACCACTGAAACATTATAAACGTAGCGGCTTTAGCCGGTTAAATGTAAACCAAGCTAATATGCTAATAAGCGGGTAACAAACTGTAAAGTGGACAATAAAGATAAACCATAAGAAAGCTGACACCAGCAAATGCTATTACTTCTACCACTTTACTTACTTGTCGAATCGGCTCAATGCAAGATTTCTGAAGGATGAGAAAAAGAAGGCAAATCCCTTGACAGTGTCTCCAAAGGCAAGTCCAGCGAGTTGGTAATACTCTTTGCTATGAAGCTGGCTCTTCAGAAAAACAATGCATATTACAAGTAGATTGGAACTGAGAACTAATAGCCCTTGAATCGTCCACACAACGTCAAACATCACATTTACTGCGGAAACGCTGAACGGCGCTGAAGATGAAGAATTGTTCATTGATAAAGTTGTATTAGCTTCAAATGTTATTTCTATAAATGCAATAAACCTTCTATGATTTTATATATGTTTAAATAGAGTTTATATATGCAGAATGCAACAAAGTCAGGTTTCATTGAGTCCCCTGCAGTCAGTTTCAGTCTGTGTCAGTCAGAGTCAGTAAAAGAAAGCACCGTGTGCTATATTGTACAACATCTTGCTATTTTCCATCATGTGTGGTTTTGTTCAAATCTTTGTTTCCTTTGCTTTACAGATTAAAAATAAACCTGATAGAAGATCTTAACATGAGTAATTTCAAAACTTCACACTATCTACCACACACAAAGAATGGAGTCCCTGCAGCATTACGGAAGTTTTAATGTTTTAATATCCTACATTGTTACAGACTCTTCCAAAACGAGGACAATAAATCTAACTATTGAAGGGAAAGCATTGATTGGTGAATGTTTAATATGACATGAGATCAGCATACAATTTGATTTGGTGCAACTCCGCTAATAAGAACTTCAGTAAAGATAAAACAATTAGTATTCCACCTAGAGGTGGAATATTTATTAGAATATTTATACTTGGTTTAGCCCTTTTTTATCTGAATCAAAAATTAACCTGTTTAGTGCTTATGTAATTTTAATTTCTTGCGCCTGTGTAATAATTTTTTAAATTTAGAATTTGTGAGTACTGCAATTAGAAATTCTGGCAATTTAGCAAAGGTAGATATTTTCATTACATTGTGAAGCAGTTTCATTCCGTTACCCCCTCCGGTTGACTTTAAGATCCAGTGATATTTGAAGAAATTTTGCAATTTAACTTTCTATCAGGCACTTTCATTTTCATAGTAATACGTGAATAGAAGCAGTAGTCTTTGTTGACATTCTGCAGAACTGAGACAAGTGCGGAAGCTTGCTGTAGCAGTTTGAAGTTGATTCCAGCTGACAAGCAAAACGTTAGCAAAAAGCTTTGAATGTAACAAACTTTTAAATTTCAATGAGAAAGTTATATATTTTGAAATATATAACTGTGATATATATTATATACAGTGAAAACGGCCACCAGTCCTTGGCTCCAAGGCTGTAAAATCAAATAAAAAACGAAAATCAGTCCAGATTTCTATTTTCATTTTATTAAACCTAACTTCAGTTCTGCAATGCTGGACGAGAGCATGTTCCTTTTTTCTCAGCTTTTTCAAACCAGGTTATCGAAAGCTGGTTTTGGCATGAAGTAGTAAAAAAACTTCAGTCTCTTCTCTCGATTTTTTGCGTTCTCGATGTGTGTGACAAGTAAGAAGTATGACAAGAGTGAAGAGTATGACAAGCGTCATACGCTATTTATTATCAGCTCGCTACATGCGATGTCCGCTTTATCGGCTGACCCCCCATAAATTGACAAAGAAATTTACCCGCTATCTATGCACGCAACAGACGGATCTTGAACCAACTGGCTGGTTGTGTTTTCGAGCTTCCGTGTGCAAGCATAGCGCGCGAATTTGCTTTGATAAGAGGGTTTGATTTATGGGGGGTCAGCTGATAGTGTGCAGAGGATGTAGCGAGCTGATAGCGTACTCATTATCATACTCATACTCTTGTGTTATGTACTCTTGGTTTAAGGAAAAGTAAAATGTTGTTGAACACTGAGAATGACAAAACAATTGCTTGATAAAAATATGATCACAGTCAGTAAACATTTATAAGTAGTGGAGAAATAAATAAGTAATGAGAATGATAATGGAAGGGTAATAATAATTGCTATCATGATATCAAACTATAACATTAATTATACATCAGATGCTACCTTTTGATGGATCGCTGTATTTTCAACCTACACTATAGCTTAAATTTAAAGCCTTATCGGTTTAGGGCTCTGGTACCCATAAACAAGGTTAATGTTGTACCGATAGCTTGTTTAGTGTTCTATTTGCCTTTATATTTGATAAACTGGATAATCATATAGTAATGCATAAACATTAGATAGATTTTGACAGGTATCCTATAGATTTTAGAGGGTTTGATAACCTGGTTAAACTTATGTATTACGCATGCAGTTATCAATAAATGCAATCAAATTATTGACTACGTAAAGCATAAGCGAATACAAATAGGAATTCCTATTAGCTGTCTTCATATTGTGTTAAGACAAGAGTATATAACGAAAACGTTTACTGATCGTGAACACCAAAACAAAGATACTGCAAAATTTTGTCCCTTCCCAATTCCAAAGAATAACCTCAACAGCGGTGTCCGTTCAAAACGTCTAAAGTCAAAACGTCTAACGTTCATAACGTCTACCGACGAAACGTCTAACGACGAAACGTCTACTGACAAAACGTCTAATTTTTCTAAAACTCTGTCACACGTTCAAAACGTCTAAAATCATTTTCTAAAGAAAGCAAATCAGGTTTAAGTAAATGTATTTTAAAAACACATTAAATTAAACTCTACGTCTAGTTTATTGTTTCATTTTAAATTTTGTTTAGTTCATAAATTTTTCTGAAAAGCCAGGGTGTGCAAATAGCTTGAAACATTTATAAAATTTACAATTTACAATTTACATTACAATTTACAATTCTAGAAATTTTAGAGCTTAAGCGTAAAATTAATAAGTAATCAGCAATCAGTAAAATCTGTTGCACCATCTTTACTGAGATTACAGTCAGTAATCAGTATTCAGTAAATAATCAGTGAATAATCAATGACTAGTCGGATACTGAAGCTAATGCAGAAAATAAAAAGTATATTTGGGACAATGCCAGAACTTCCAATTCAAGATTTGGCAAGACACTGCCACCCACACAAAAATTGGTCTTTAGGAAACGTTTCGTCGTTAGACGTTTCATCGGTAGACGTTATGAACGTTAGACGTTTTGACTTTAGACGTTTTGATAGGGAACCCTCAACAGCAGACAGAAAGCATTTCAGAAACAGTGAAAGACTTCTCCATAATGAAGAACTTCACTCACGTCAAATTATATTCCGTAACCAGGTATCACTCCAGTCGATAGAGTATGGAACCTTAGTGTTTATTGAATTCAATTTCAGATTGGCAGGTGATACATAATATTCTGATCAACACATAATCTAGTAACAACTATTTGGTGTAAATTAATTAACCATGCCTCCTCACAATTCTCTCCAATATTTCTCCTATAATTAAAAATGCCTTTCAGTTGAAATCCTAGATGCACTGTTTCCGAACTAAGTCAGATTCACAGAAGATAAAACTTATCTATCTTAAGGTGGTGATTCCCTTTGGTCACATAAAGTTTGCACTATTATTACTCATTCATTACTTGGAGTTAAGAAGCCATTTTTATACCTAAATACAGCTTGACATTTTCTCTTTTTAATGCATACCATGAAACTAATGTTGCTTTTCTACAGTATTTTTAACACATTTTAGAAGAAGCATAATTTTCCAGATTTTTTGCGGACTCAAGTAAATTTTTTCGCGAGACATCGATTATATCATTCGATACCTCCATCAAATAGCTAGGGACGATTTTTTATTTTTTGTGAAATCGCTCTTCGTTATAGAGAAATAAGCTGAAATGTGTGCGTAACCTGTATTTTGCCTACTTTTTCCAAATTTGTCAAGCGATTACTTTGGCTAGAAAGCAGTAATCGGGGCAACTAAAGAAACGACCCTGGGTATACTTGTGCAGAACACATCTGTTAGGTAGCAGCCCTCCAGCTTGCATGGTGAATGCTCCACAATCTTTGGAACAAAATTGGTCGTGTTTTGCAAAAACTACATTTTGCGTCTATCAAAAGATTTTGAGTACACCATTATAGCGAGATTCCGTGGAATCAACTTAGCGGGGACTAAGTACAAAATTATTCCACGTAAATGAGCTGACTTGGTTGGAATTTTGCTGTCCAGTCTTTGATGAAAAACGTTTCCAGGAAAACTAGCTGGTTTAACTGGAAACTAGTCAATCCAGAATTGAAGTTAAAATACCTACCTTCTAAACATACAAGAAATTTTACAGAAAGGCTCTCAGTGGTTGGAAATAGAGAAAAGTTAGAACGTTGCTTTAAAAAGCAAAAATATGAACCTCGACAAGATCTTTCGAATGAATATAGTCATAACTGTATAGCTACTGCCAAACTTTCAGAAATTGGAAAAAGACCACCCTGACCGGAAATCTCGAATTTTAAAATCGGGATTGTGCAGAGGGTGTTAGAACGCTAAAAGAACGAATTTCTGAAAGTTTCGCCAAATTTCATCTTGATTTACGCCGCCAAACAACAATATGTGCCCAAAAGGAATCACCACCTTAAGAGGGCTCATGATTTAATAATTTTTCTGCTTTCGCCGATATAGCTGCTTTTGGATATTCTGTCAAAGTTGAGGTTGCATGTGTTAAACATAGAAAATGCGAAACGTTGTCATTTTTACATGCGCTAGAGAAATCGCAAGAATGGCTGCTAAATTTGCTGCTTGTTGCAAAGACACTCCGAAGGGAACAGCCACAAATTGCAAAGGGAGTGGCCGGGGCTTTAAAGACCTTCCGTGACGCAGACTGCTGCCGGTCCCCCAGCAAGTGTCGCTATCTACGCTAAAAACGCCACCAAAGAAGTCCATTTTAAAAGAATGTTTTAAAAGGTTATTTTTCAGTCGTTCTGATATCTGTGATAATTTTAAAAAAGCTAAACATCAAATAAAAGTACCTATTTACAGACTACGACACAGCAAACGAACTATTGACCAATAGGCTATCACAACAGCAAACGAAGTTATCGATCAACCGCAAATACAAACAGAACCGTGGTGATAATAGCCAATACATTGCACGTTCAAATAAGCTTGATCCTGAAGAGTTTACAGGGTACATTATATCCTATCAACAGAATACAACACAGCAAACAAACTGCTGACCAAAGGACTACTACCGCAGTAAACGAGTTATCGATCAACAGCAAATACATACAGAATCGTGATGATAATGCCCTATCTACTACACATTCAGATAACCTTGATCCTGAACACGGTAAGTAGAAGCTACGCAAAAAACGCCAGGAAGTCTTAATTTTCATAAAAATCTAAAAAATCAAACTACCGACAAACATACTACAACAATAGCAAACGATCTATCGACCTACAGACAACAACAGCAAACGAAGTATCGATCAACAAACAGAATCGTAATCATACTATATACTGCAGATTCAAACAGCTCTAATCCTGACGAATATGATGAGGAAGTTAGACTAAAATACCGCCAGAGAAATCTAACTCAAAGCAAAATAATTATTTTTCAGTGAAGATTGAATATCGGTGATAAGACTACAACAACAGCAAACCAACGATTGATCAACAGAAAATTGCGTACAAATTTCCAAAAACAAATAAGAACTGTACAGTACAGCAACAGCACAGCATAAAACAGTTCATCGGTTTGGGCTCAATTCCGATGACGCCGAAACTGTTTGCGTCGGTTATGGATAAAGGCCCGAAGCTCTGTCCTGCAAAATGACTGATTTCTCCAGACCTGACTTTAGGTCTCTGGTGCCTGAAATTATTGCATTTTGTTGAGTGTGCCAATGCATGCTGCAGGTAACAAAAGGCTGGTGGCTCCGTCGCCCTGGGAAAGAGGTTCCACAGCCGGGGGTCTGGTAGGGTCAAAAAATCAAACTCTTTAAAACTGCAAATGTTTCATATCAAATAAACACCCTTGATGAGGTAAACAACTATTGTCATTAATGACCACCGACAGAAAGTGGCTCAATACTTTTGGGAGAGGGATTTCACCCCCCAGAGGCTCCGGTAGTGCTAAAAAACTCAAAGCCTTCAAAACTGGTCAAGTTTGCTATCAAATGACAGCCCTTGATGAAGCAAAGGCTTTTATCAGTATACCATCACCAAAAGTGGATAGAAAGCCCGGAAAATGATTTTCAACTTCCGATTACTTGAACGGAGGTCCACTGCTTCTATGCGCCGAAAAGCTTTTGTCAGTTTTACCGACAGGACTAGCTCTTCGCCAGATGATTGGGCTGATTCTTCACAAGACGATGGGACTGGTTCTTCGCCATTCACGTAGGACGCTGCAAAAACAACAATGTAATAGCAACAAAAGATTGTCTATATTCAAGTAACTTCAGAAGCTTACCTTTATGCACCCGCTTTTGCACACATTATCTGATTACAATGACCTACCTATTACACCTCTGTGTATTTCCCAGGCCACACTGGTGTTCAAAAATAGGCAACCGTTCAGGTTGCTGACAGCCGAAGACTGCGCGAAGACAGTCTGTACCACTGCTTAAATAGTGGTTGCAAATCCTAATTTGCATAATCTCACACAAAAAAACCCGGCCCTAAGCTAGCCCTATGTTGAAGATAGGGTTTCTGAATAGAGAAGTGACGCATGCTACAATGAACAGTTACTAGTTTCCTTTTTATTATACACTCCTGCTCCAGCAGGAATAAAAATCAGCGAAATCGGAGAATGTAGAAGAGTATTCCAGCCGATTTAACGGACATGCACTGAGATGCCGGAAACTTGTGAAAATTGAAAACTATGACAAGGATTGCATGAACTTTATAGTAATATAGTAATCCTTACGGTTTCCAAGAGTCACTGAGATTATTAAGGCTTGCCAGGACGGGGTACGGAGATTATATAATGCTCCATAGCATCGAAAACTCAGTAGCTATCTATATGGCAATAATTTTGTGAATTTCAGAAAAAACGTCCAGTTTTTATCTTCGGTTGTGTGCTAACTGTAGAAAGCTCCAGCCAACGATGTTAGAAGAAGCCTAACCCTCAAACGAAGAAACCTGAAATCATCTGCGGCAACAAATTATAAATAAAATGTATTTAGCAGCAATCTAATGCTGAGCCGCAGCTCCGTTTGGTGTCTCCATGGATTTCGAGAAGACAGTTCTTTTCGAAATAAAATTGGTGCAGACTTCAAATTTGGTTCACAGGCTGTGTGTCATTCGAAGTACTGGTATTTCATGCCAAAACCCTATATAAACTGCAACTTTAAACTGTACGAATCTCAGAAACAGTACAATGTAGTTAAATCTTCAGAACGAAAAAACCACGAAAATTGTGAAAATAATTGGATGCTAATTGTTGTGTTGATTGCTAACTAAGCCAAACTTAAGACAGACAATTATGACAGACTTACTTGCTTAAGGCGGTGATTCCTTTTGGGCACATATTGTTATTTGGCGGCGTAAATCAAGATGAAATCTGATGAAACTTTCCGAAATATGTTCTTTTAGCGTTCTAACACCCTCCGCGCAATCCCGATTCAAAAATTCGAGATTTCCGGTCAGAGTGGTTTTTCCCAATTTCTGAACGTTTGGCACCAGCTATACAGTTATGACTATATTCATTCGAAAGATCTCATTGAGCTTCACATTTTTGTTTTTTAAAGCAAGTTTCTAGCTTTTCTCTACAGTAAGATATAGCCAATTTTCTTGTTTTGGCGTCGAAAACTTGTCATTTTTGCAGAAATCAAATAATCCAACATTTCTTGAACTACGCAAACCGTAAAATCAAACAAAGGGCGTCGATCTGAAGGTCTCACAGGGACAAATTGTCCGACGCATGATCGTCTACCAACTGCTATCCTGTAGGCTGCTATCATAAAAAATGTAGTTTTTGCAAAACACGACCAATTTTTTTCCGAAGATTGTGGAGCATTCACCATGCAAGCTGGAGGGCTGCTACTGAATAGATGTGTTCTGCACAAATATACCCAGGGACGATTTTTTAGTTTCCCCGATTGCTGCTTTCTAGCTAAAGTAATCGCTTGACAAATTTGGCAAAAGTAGGCAAAATCCAGGTTACGCACACATTTCGGCTTATTTCTCTATAACGAAGGGCGATTTCACAATAAATAAAGAATCGACCCCAGCTATTGGATGGAGGTATCGAATGATATATCCGATGTCTCGCGAAAAAATTTACTTGAGTCTCCAAAAGTTCTGGAAAATTATACTTCTTCTAAAATGTGTTAAAAATACTGTAGAAAAGCAACATTAGTTTCGTGGCATGCATTAAAAAGAGAAAATGTCAAGCTACATTTTGATATAAAAATGACTTCTTAACTCCAAGTAATGAATGAGTACTAATGGTGCAAACTTTATGTGACCAAAGGGAATCACCACCTTAAGCAAGACCGTCATTCAAAGCAATCAACAAAACCGAATAGTTAACCTGTTTACAACAAACAAGGTTCTTAACACATCAAAAATCAATCGAGATAACTGGTCTTATCTGGTTTCTGTTTCCAAGCTTACTGAAAACCCAAATTGAGTTGCACAAGATGCACTGGTCAAACTCAAATAAAGCATATAACAACAAACTTTATGCAGTAAAGAATGCGGTCTCTACGTTTTCTAAAGTTGTTTTTCTTCATATTTAATGATATCAAGACAGCAGCTGTCCCTCTTGGGGACGTTGGGAGAAGTCCTGCCTCACTTTGGACAGGCATGCATCTGTCCGGTTACGATGCAATTATCTCGGCGTAGACATTTAGCTGATCGGGGGTGCATGTTTTTGTGACCTATTAAATCATCGGGATGGATGAATGACACAGAACTTAAGCCAGCCCACTGAATGGTTGTCGGGGTTGAAGTGCAACCGATCGTTTATGTTTTCTGCCATCCGAAAATGCGAATATGTACTTACAATCGACAAGCAACAGAGTTGATAGAAATTTCATATATATATATATATATATATACATATATATATACTTTCTCATAGAAGCATTTCTTTACTTTTAGCTTTCATTTGTGCCGGTCTGACAGGTGCTTCAGTTGTTGAGTTATTTTGTTATCTACTTTTCTCATCCGCTGACTCGTTCTGTATTCGCTAACCAGGGTTTCAAAAGTTGGTTCGGCAGCTTTTGTGCCTTTCCCCGTGTTCAGTAATCTTTTCTGGTTAACGGTTTTTTTTAGAAAATCAACAGATACTGATTTCAAAGTGGGAAGGCCAATCTCTTGGTCTTACACCAGGGTAGGAATAATGTCAGTCTTCAGTATAGACGTTACTTTAACGGTAGTAGCTAGCTGATACAGAATATTAATTGTCTCTACAATTACCCGAAACATTTTGCAGTGATGGAGATTTGTCAGTCACGCACCTCGGAGCTCTGCCAGTAGGCGGCCGCCACTTAACTCTCAGACCATGGATGACAAGGGGGAGTCAGAAAATCAGAAATGTGCTAGAACTGTCTTTTAAGACTTGACATAATCCTCCACTGTATCGACTTGAATAAGAAATCACTTGGCTACGGAGATTATTCGGTTTTTTTGGAATGAGGAATAAATGAGAAAGAAATTATATATAGATTGCTGTTATAATGTCACATTTGCATTAGCTCTAGATGACAGCTGTTTCTTTTTGAATGGTAGCAAAAATCTCTCAAACTGTTGCGTGCTATCGCTTGTTTGAATCAGTAATGAACATCGCATCAGTTATTACTGAAGCCAGCAATAGAATGGGCAAATGTCAGGTAGAAGACAAAGCCCGTTAACCTTTCACAAAAAAGGGTAAGACTAAAGGGTGCGAATTTTGTCGCAGCAAGAAATTAATTTTTCATTCGCTTAAGTGCGCCAAACGTTTTTTGCAGTTGGAAGAGTTGGAATAAACGCAGTGGCGAAAGAGTACTTTTATTGCGACATATCGCAAGCATTCGCTTTCTACGCAGAAGGTAGACAGACTTGCTCTAATATACAGGAGTTTTGTTCAGTGGAGAGAATTTAATATTTTCAGGCGATCACTAAATTATTTCGAAGAGTGCTGAATATGTAATATAAACAAGATTTAAACTGCTTAGCTTTGGTTGCGTTTAATTTAATTAAATCTTTAATAGAATCCTTCGACAAGGCAAGCTCTACGTTAAAGCCCCCAACATCAAACGGACAATATTTTAAATAATTCAAAAAATGCGAAGGCAAACCAGGAGCCATGTTATAGTCCAGAGACACTGGTAATAATTTTAATTTTTAAATGATGTTTCGATACCTTAAAATAAACTGGTTAAATGCAGTTGTAGGTTACTGTGGGTATTTCATTAAATGAAACACTAAGACTCAGTAAATGATTGCAGATTGCTGCACGGTGTGTGATGCCTAGGTCTGGAAAAATACCAGAGATGCGCGAAAGTGCAGAGAGGATGTTTTTTTACAGATGAGGGACCCTAATTTGCTCGACTAGCCTAATTTAGAAAAGTCATTTCCCATGAAAATTCGATACCACATCATGACTTTATATAGTGACGACCATACAAAGTTTAGCACACTAGTCAAAAGTTCAAAACCGTACACAAAATAACCAGAGCAGGAGAATGTGACAGACCAAAATAAAATACTAAAAAAGCAAAAGCTCAGTTTCATGACCCAGTTCGGTCCGGTCCACTCCCGAAAATGACTCAACTCCAACAAAACCTCCAACCGAATTCTCCAGACAAACCTCCCAACTTCAACTTTGCGATTCGTTTTATATTCATAAAGCTAGCGCCACAGCTATGTAGGAAAGTCATGTAACTTGCCTAATAAAAGAATACTTTACAATAAACAATTGCTCGGTTCGTATACGTTATATATATATATAGTTACGTACATTGGATTTCCGTAAGCATCAAAAACACAATAAAACTGCTGTGCCGAGGACGGCACAAACTGAGAATTTTGCGGTACGTACATATACTGAGGGGGATGGGGAGGAGTCTGATATTGACTATACTGTTGCGAAAAAACTTGAGGTTGGCGGGGAATTCGTAGAGCCCCCCGATTTGGATTTGCCAAACTTGGGACCAGACATGTGCAGGAGGGAAAATTCTGGAAGGGAGGTTAAGGGCGGCCGACGGCCGCCGAAAAACCGGATTTTTCCGTTTTTTACGGGAAAAATCCGGATTCTGGGGGGGTAAGGGACCCCTCTGGGCGGGGGGGGGGGGTTAGCTCAGGTCTAGGGGGGGGTGCAAACCCCCCCCCCCCCAAACCCCCCCAAGCACACGTATGCTTGGGACCCCCAACCTAGATGGTCCCGGCTGATTTTGGGGGAGATTCGCCTGACAGTGGCTTTGAGAAAAACCCGGTACAGAACTTGGCTGTGGATGCCAATACCGACCCAAATCTGGATTCAGAAACTGACTGGGAGCGGAGGAAGTAGGAACCCCCCACCCGAACGGCACAGATTGGGACCTGACTGCGCCCCCCCCCCCACCGGAACCACCAGAATTTTGCGGAGGGACAGAAGCTGCAATACCCCCAGAAGCGAGGAGGCTCAGAATTTGTCAACAAAATTGAATCATCCCCATTATTTTGATTTGGGGGGGATTCAAAATTATTTTCACCCGTTTGAGCGGGCCCCCCCCAAATTTCTCTCGCCCAAAACCTCGGAAACTGACATTGACGAAAGTCCCAGATCTTCTAACCTTTTATCCAAATAAGATTGCATGGCGGTCAAAAGCCGTGCTTCATGTTGGTCCTCCTCTTCAATTTCCACTGAATCGTCAAACATGTTATATTGAGGATCTGTAGCTGGGGCATGTTCCTCCTCTTGCGGGTTTGAGGATTGCAGCAATTCTGGCCCCCAGACAAAGATTTCACAGTAGTTTCTGCACCAGAAACATAAATTTCAGGAGGTTCCGAATTTTGGAGGACCTGGGGTCCCCCACACTGAGACGTGGAAGGTTGGGGACCAGCAGACTGCGAAACCTGGGGGCGGGAAGCCCCAGTTTGAGACCGGGTGACAGGCCCCCAAAATTTTTCTTCAAATGATTTGCGTACGGCAGATCCTGAGAACTAGAGCGACTGGTAGATTCGAATATAAAAGAGCCCTAAAATAACTTAGAAAGGAGAAAACCATAACGTGACTTTACTTTGCAAAAATTACGACAAACTTGAGTAAAACAAGAAAACTATTTCAGATCATCGCTCAAAGACAAACTACAATATTGGCAAAACCTACTAAATTTCGAGAGCCCAACTTTGACAAAAACCTACCCAACAAAAACCGACTGCTCCCCAACCAAAAATTGACACAACTGCCCTGAATTCTTCGCGAAGCTTCCTTTTATAGTTGCAAAACTACTGCTGTAGCTAGCTCAGAAAAGAAATCAGCTTTACCATTCACGCATAAGTAAACTTTTGAATTCTTGGACATTCAATAATTTAGACGCACTGTTGCGCTAACTTTATGAGAACAATGCGCTTCTGCGCCACACTGCTGCGCTGTTGCGCAGCTGAATTTACTCATACAATGGCTAATATCCCACAGCTACTAGCAAAAAGAAATCAGCTTTATCATTCCAATTACAATTTTTAAAAAGATTTCAAAAATCAGCAATTTATTTCGTAGTCTGACTGAAATGAATGCGCCGTCGCGCTTCTCACAGAAAACAACATTTATTATAATTCTATGCTGCGCTGTTGCGGACTTGAGATCAGCCCATTCAGTGAGTAATATCCCACAAAGTAAAGAAGATTCATTCCATCTTGCTATATTTGCTATTAACTTTAGGTTACTGTTTCAACTGGTTCAACTGTGATGAATAACGTGTCCGAAGCAACGATCGGTATCCCAGCGCCTGTCATGATAAATGTACTGTTTGATGTTATTTGGATAGCTCAGGGTCTGCTAATCCTTAGTGCAAATTTGCTCATTATTGCAGTCATCATTGCGACTAAGCAACTTCACAACAAAGAATACTACCAGCTGGCGGGTCTGGCACTAGGAGATGTAGTCAAAGGATTTGCGTTTTTCTTCTCGTCCTTTCGAAGTCTTGCATTGGCAAGGATTGGCAGGCAAGTTGGCAGCTAAGGTGGACGAATATGGTGAACAATTTACACGATTGCTATGTTTTCAAATGACATTTCATCTGAAGATTTGTTTAGATTTTATTTATGTGATAAGTACAGAGGCTGTCACCTCTCACTCTGTCTCTTGCTGACTCAGAGATAGAGATGAGGACGGGCCGGACTTTTCCGGCTCGGCTCGGCTCGGCTCGGCTCGCGAGAAAATGAGGTTGGCTCGGCTCGGCTCGGCTCGAGAAGATTTTGAAAGTGGGTCGGCTCGGCTCGGCTCGGCTCACCAAGCTTGAAATTCGCTTGGATTGGAAGGTATTAAAAAAGCTAAAGAAAATTTAAATTTAGGATGCAAAATTGAAAACTAAAAACAGTCTTCACTGATGGTCATTCTGTTTGAAGAAGTTCTGAAATATGACAAGGAAATTTGGTTGAATTCCGATTTTTGGTTTTTGTCGGCTCAGCTCTGCTCGGCTCGGAGTTTCAATTTTCCGGCTCGGCTCGGCTCGGCTCGGGAGACATTGTTGCCGGCTCGGCTCGGCTCGGCTCGGCTCGCGAGCCGAGCCGAGCCGAGCCGAGCCGCGAGCCAAAATCCCCATCTCTACTCAGAGAGCAGCGCCAGATTAGATTGCATGGTTTGACGCCAAGTTTTAGTGATTAGTTAATTTTGGCCTCATCTAGCTAACTAGATAAAACTAAGGTTTACTACTGGACTACTAAACATCGAGAGGCCGCATAAATGGAGAGAAGATATAAAAGCGATTGATTTCGCTCCTATGCTCACTAAAAATAATAAAATAAAATAATCCCATAGTAGCAAAATAATTGTAGATTTAAGAAGTCAACAGTGAAAACGTCAATTTCAGTAGTTGTAGTCGTCCTCAAAACTTTAAATGATTTTGTTATAATTTAATTTATAATTTAATTAATTATAATATAATTTAAAATAATTTAATTTAATTTAATTTAAGCTATTAAATGTTAAATCTTTCAGCAAGCCGTCGGCACTGAACTCTCTGGAGTGCCTGCAGCGACCAGAAACGATGGCCTATATGTTTGGGGGTCAGTATCAAAATTTGATGTTATTGGTAGTTACATTGGACAGGTTAATTTGCGTAGGTCACATTGCAGTTTATGTCAACTTGAAAACTGGCTACTCAATTCTCATGGTAGTCCTTCCTTTTGTATTTTGTGCTGTGTCTGTTGGAGTTGGCTATGGTTTGGCTGCTGCTGAGAAAACCCATTCCATTCCCCGATGTATTCCAACATTTGCTTTCGGAATTAAGTATCAGCTATTCAGTGTTAGGCTATCTACTATTTGCGCATTTGGAAGTGTTCTCCTGTATATCGGGGTGGTCATTTTATTTCGAACGAGAAAAACAGCTGTTAAATCGGGCCCGGAAATTCAAAAGCAAAAGCGGCTCACTGCAATTGTAACACTAAAGTCTGACCAAAAATTCTTGGAACCGAAATGTGAGCGGCTGTCCTGAGTTATCATTTGAAGGTAGCCTATACAATGTATATATTTTTCGAATCCTCAGGAACCCGAGATTTCGAAAATTCGAAAAAATCCGAAATTCCTGAATTCATTCACGGAAAATTTAAAATTTTTGGTTTTTTGCCCAATTTTTATCGCAGTCAAAATTTGGTTCTCACAGTCGATTAGAGACGGTCCTGCTACACAATTTTGCTCTTAGAAGCTTTTCACGAAAATACACCCAATTTCCGGAATTCCGGGTTTTCTAAATTACCGGATTTTAAAAATTTCCTCCAATACCCACAAGATGGGTATCATTCGAAAGCTCTTATCGGGCTGAACAACTTTTGTAATAGAACGAACTCGTGAAAATGCACACAATTCCGGAATTCGAGAAAACCGGATTTTCCGGATTTTAAAATTTTCTCCAATACCCACAATATGGGTATCATTCGAGAGCTCTTGATGAGCTGAACAAATCTTGTAATAGAACCAACTTGCAGAAATGAGCCCAGTTCTCGGAATTCACGAAAAATTTCCAAGCTAGAGTGAAATCCGAATTTGTGAATTCCGGGATTTAGGTGCATTTTCAGACATTGGTTCTATTACAAGATTTGTTCAGCTCATTAAGGGTTTCCGAATGATACCCATATTGTGGTTATTGGAGAATATTTTTAAAATCCGGAAAATCAGGTTTTCGCGAATTCCGGGAATTGAGTGCATTTTCACGAGTTCGTTCTATTACAAAAGTTGTTCAGCTCGATAAGAGCTTTCGAATGATACCCATCTTGAGGGTATTGGAGGAAATTTTTAAAATCCGGTAATTTAGAAAACCCGGAATTCCGGAAATTGGGTGCATTTTCGTGAAAAGCTTCTAAGAGCAAAAATGTGTAGCGGGACCAGCTCTATTCGACTGTGAGAACTAAATTTTGATTGCGATAAAAATTTGGCGAAAAACAAAAAATTTTAAATTTTCCGTGATTGAAATCCGGAATTTCGGAATTTTTTGGATTTTCGAAATCTCGGGTTCCTGAGGATTCGGAAAATATATACATTGTATAGGCTACCTTCAAATGATAACTCAGGACAGCCGCTCACATTTCGGTTCCAAGAATTTTTGGTCAGACTTTAGTATCAATGACTACCCTAGTTTTCTATGTAATTTCGACATCTTTGATAAATTTCATTTTGCCGCTTTTTCTTGAAAAGACACCGCTGCTGGTTATAAAGAGTTTGTTAACTTTGGTTCAGTGGAACTCACTCTGTAATACTTTTATATACTACGCCAGGAATGTACAAATGAGAGTCGTTTTTCAAAAATTCATTCCAGGAAAAACTGTAGTTGCGCCGTTTTCTACTGAAACAAGAAAGTAAAGTCAAGCAGTTTTCGGGATTAATAATATATGTTTAGTAATGCATGTCTATGCATGTCGTAATGTATCATAAAGAAATAATGAAAAACGCCTGCCTGCAGTCATTAAGGCCGAAGCTTTAATTGGAACAGGAGAGAGCCAATGGGCGCTGTGAGCGCTCTTACCCAGGGAGAACTATTCCCTGGAGCTCCTGCCTGGTTGTCCTAACTATGGAGTATGAGTAAGCTATGGTCATATGCCATTTGAAATTAATAATGTAAAGGCCAGCCCCACCTCATCTTGATTGGAGCTCAATGGAAGACGGGTAGATTTTTCTGTGTAACTATTTTTCTGCTCATCGTTTTTCTAAGCATTCGTAATAAAAATTAAAATATAAGTGAAATTATTTAAAGCTGTGCGAAGTTTGATACTCAAAGTGCTTAGTGCTTATTCAGGTTGGGTGGTAACCGGCAATCGGTATAATAATCTTTTAACCATTTGTTGTTAGTCATGTTGTCTTCGCTACACTTGCGTAATACAGCGTATATTACAGATAGCACCACATTTACTCATTACGATACTTACATCAAATAGCAACGGATTTAATCAAAGCTGATTTTTATATGTTTTGCAAACACGACAAGTCATGAAAATGCACAAATATGCGCTTCTGTCATGTTCATTATTGTTTGTATTTAATTACTTGTATGTTTGAATTGTTAGTAGATCCTTTAACCATAAGTCAACTTCTAACCCCTAGTCCCGATACTTTGCCAGTCAGAAACGATTTTAGGAGGTTCAGCGATTACACACTTTGCAGCGTACTCTCCGAATGGGGTTAGACAAACCTTAGTCCAGTCTGATCTTAAGCTTGATGGTGATTTCATAGCTCCAGAAGCGTACGTAGGCGTGTAAGGGAAGCAGGCATAGGAAAGATTGATAAGCCTGATATGGGAGTTCAGCTGATGGTCCTGTGGTGTAGTTAGTTAGCATGTCTGTCTCGAGATCAGAAGTGCTCTGGTTCGATCCCCGGCTGGGCCAATTCTTTACTTTCAATGGTGAGTGAAAAGCTGAACCACCTCTCCCCTTCGCTCTCCTAGGTCCTGGTTTCGTGGGTACAAGTTCCTCCAGGGTGGTAGAAGCACCGAAACCGAGGACAAGTCCGAACGGGAGGCGTCAGGTACCCTTGTACCCACGAAACCAGGACCTTTTGATCTTCATTTTGCCTGCTGTCCTCGCTTAGCTTCGACTGTGGCTTTCATCCGGCAGGTGCTGCAAAAGCATTTTAATGAGACAAACGTCGTTGTAGAACTGTGGAACAAAAACAAGCAAAAACGCACAGTGACGACGGGAACAAACAAAGAAGGCTGCAAACAAGTGTTATGTACAAAGTTCGGGAATGCTCAAGTCAGTTTCGTTAGAGTGCTGTTTTAGAGGCATGGCTGATTTTAACGTCGCGCAGAGGGATAGCCGTTACTGGAACCTTTAGGCGGGCAGGGGCAGTAGTGACCCGGTTCTCCCTTAGGACCAGGTTTTCCGGGTTTACCCTTGGGCCCGGGATTACCCGGAGCTCCATTGGCGCCGGGCCGGCCGCTGGGACCTGGCGCGCCGGGGTCACCAGGTGGGAAGCTCATGCCAGGTGGTCCGGGCGGACCTTGACCTCCAGGTGGTCCGGCGGATCCGGGACTGCCCTTTGAGCCGGCTCCGGCCATTGCTCCGTCGTAACCCGTCATACCCTTGTCGCCCATGGCACCTGGCTTGCCAGCTGGACCCTGAGGACCAGGTGGTCCGGGCGGGCCGGGGATTTCTGGTCCAGGATCGCCAGGAGTACCGTCTTCGCCGGGTGTTCCGGGCAGACCTGCAAAACAGAACAGATCATAAAGAGTTGTATAAACAGAAAATATAAAAAAGAAGCATTCAAGCAACCAAGTTCCGCTTTTTTTAGATTTTTAGTTTTTCTCATGTCTTTAATTAAATGTATAGTCCTCGTTTAGTTTTTAAAATTCCAAGGATTTACTTTGAGCATTTTTAAGTTAAAATTAACATCCCTGCAACATGATATAGAAGTTTGGGTTTTTCATCAGGCAGGAATTGTTATACTTTTGGAATTCTACTTTATTCTATTTATTATTTATTATTTTATTTATTATTCTATTTATCTACGTTATTCTACTCCTATGGAAGTCCTCAGTCTGTCAAATGCAGTCGCCGCTAAATAGCTTCATGCATCATGGCAACGCAAACGTATGCTTTCCGGACAGAAACCGGAAAGGTAAGCTCACCTGGTGGTCCCTGAGGTCCATCATCGCCAGGCGGGCCGGCCTGGCAGACCGGGCAGTTCATGGAGATTCCGTAGCCCCGTCCGGTGGCGCCGGCCATCTGGCTTCCGTCCATTCCCGGCTGGCCGGCTTCTCCGGGTTCACCGTCTTCCCCGGGCTCACCGGGCTTTCCGGGCCCGCCGGCCGGACCGGATGGGCAGGAAGCCCCAGCGGATGGATCGGCGTCGCATTCTGAAAGAAAGTGGAAAAAAACAGAGAAAAATTAAATAGAAAAAATGAGTAATGAACTGTTAAAGTGAGAGTGTTTGAGTTAAAGCACCGTAGAAAGGGTAGAAAAGGTGACGTTAAAATTTTTGGTTTCAATAAATTTATTTCATTCATCTGTGTGATTTTAGTCTGCCTCTTTCATTCATATAATTTGCTGAGTTATTCAGAATTCAATTGGCAAGCCAAAGTTTTCTTCGAAAACAGTTTAGTTAAACTTAATCTAACCATCTGAGTATGTGTTTTTGTTTTTTTGCAACAGCTGTCTCACACCCAAACGTATATCTAACGTCAAGTGCAGACTCACAACTATAAATTTATCCTAATTTTACAACTGAGGGCCTTTTCAAGAAAGGGTAGAGTAGAGTAGAGTTGAGTTAAAATCAGCTGTTTTAACTCTTTTTAACTCCACTCAAGCTTGACTTTCCCTATTTTAACTCTTTCCTGAAAAGGATCGAGTTAATTTTAACTCTACTCTACCCTTTCTTGAAAAGGCCCTGAGAAATTCCAACAAAATTTTAAATTCGATTCTCAGCTCTTACCACAGACAGTTTCAACACCACCTCCATTACCACCCCCATTGCCGCCCCCATTGGTCCCGTAGGTCTGACGCTTCAGGCGACTCATGAGACCGGAAACTGATCCACCAGAAGAGATCACCATCATCTCGTCCCATAATCCGTCGGCCTTCACCTACAAAAACAAACAAACAAACAGATCAACAAACAAATAAATAAAACTGTTGATAAATAGACAGAATAATGCAGTCTGATTGGAAGTGTTAAGCTTTATAAGGTCTCTGAGCTGGCTTCAACGGAGCGACGGATTTCTAACAGTTCACAGTTCAGTTTCCAGTTGGCTCAGGGGTTACGACGGTAGTGGAGATAATATGCTTAAGGTCTGCTTCTATTATTAAGGTGCATTCATAGCTTCAGACGCAAGTAGACGCGCGTATGTAAGCGTCTGCATGCGTTCGTGATCATGAATATGCTACAATTAGGTTTAAACGGTTAAAACGGCATGTTGCAATAGCAATCCGAGGCATCGACGCGCGTCTCTCTGCGTTCGCGACTATGAATGCACCTATAGACTAAGGAACCGCAATCGGTCCCGAGTTGTACATCTTTGGTAAGACAGTGTCTGCAACCTTTTCACACAGCTAAAACTTTGTACAAAATGCGAATGAAAATGAAACCAATAATCTTTCTTTCTGCTTAATTCTTTCTATTTAAAATGTCAAATAATTCAGACTGCAACTGTGGTCAACATTCAATCTTGACTGTTCATTTTATTAATCCTAACACTTTTTATATTTTATATACAATTCTGAAGAAACTGCTATTAACTACTACTGCTCGAGTTAACACAGACGAGAAAGTAATTCAACACAAACTGACAAAGCTACATATACAACGCTACTAACCAATATAGTAAAAAGAATTAAAAACGTTAATTATTGAATTAAAGAAATTATTTCATAATCATCGATTTACAATTCTACCTTAAAGACATCAATTCTGCCAGTAATTTCAGACTGTAGACTGTTGGCCTGCTGGTACAGAAGTGGCACAGAAAGAATGCAGCTGAGGATGGCACAGCCACTCAGAGCCGCAATCAGATAGGCGATGGCGGTAGGACTCAACATAACTACTCTCTGACGAAGCAATAAACTCTACACGAATACTGACTACTGAGACCTAGGTCGTACGACTGTCGCAATTTATACTGTCGCAAAAAGATTACGACAACGGTTCAACCTAATTTTCCTGACTTTCTCAAAAACACCACCGAATCGTAGAAATTAACCCCAATTTAGACGCTGCCGTGCACAGTTAAGTTTCACTTTGTCTTAGGTGAGCGCGGAAAAAATCGAAAGTTGAAAACAGAAGGTTGTAACACTTCACTAAGTCTGTCCCCAATTTCAGGCAAGTTGAAATTGGAAAAAATTGAAAGTTTGGGGTCACCAAACTAATTGCTGTGCAGTATTTAAGTCCCAGCAAGAGTGTAACAGTCTTTACAGTTTTGAGTGTTTTACAGGTGTCAACCGTTCCCCTATTCTAGAGTTATGGGATCTGAGTCTTCGTTTCTGGTCGCCTACGGAGCCATTGGGCTGGGCGGTCTGTCCATTCTCAGCTGTCTGCTAACGGTGCCGCTTCTCTACCAAGAAGCCACCCAGCTGGAGACAGAAATGACCGCAAGAGTGGACGTTTTTAAGGTCAGTCTGAGAGAGCAGATCAGTTATCTGTAAGACACTCAGCTCTTCCTAATAGAATATGCTTGCAATATGCTCGAAACATTAAGGCCGAAATATCGGGAGGCTTGTCAGCGTGTAAACATACAGCGCTGACATTTTTCAAAAAAGAGCGCTTTTGCCAAATTAAATCCTATAACGAAAAATCGTACAGCAATAACTTTTATATCATTATGTTGCGTAGAACGAGATAACGAGATATAACGACATAAAGATTATGTAATTAGATTCGGGCAGTCTCTTTCAAATCCGGCAATAAAACATCTTTTCCACGAAAATTCCAGGAGTTTCATCATTTCTTCAAGATGCTTTACGTTGTTGAGCTCATCCTTTTATAAACTATGGTTAGTCTTTAGATTCCACCAAATAAAATTATGACTAATTGTGAATAGTTAAGGACCAACTTCAACTCTGAATGGGAAACCAGCGCTTAGCAGCCCCTTATTCTTGTCCCGATTTTCCAAATAATTCCAAGATCCTACCAAATAGTTTCGATTTTTTTTCTAAAAAACGCTAATTATATATTTGACGTGCTTGTTCTGTGACCAGTAAGAAAAGCGGTAAGGCATAATCTGTTTTTGTTTGACAAAGAAGCAAGAAAGAGTTGGTATTGTCTACATACAAGCTAATATTTTTTAAAATCTTTTTAAAATTTCTCAATTGGAAAAACAGAAATTTTCAAAACTTGTGGTAAATCAAGCTTACTGAGTCAGGACCGAGTGGAAGCTTGACCCGGTAACCCGGTTCCATCACTGGCGCTTAGTAGTCTCCTCAGCTAAGCAGCTGCTAACTTTAAATGAGAAGAAGAAGAAACTAACCTAACGAAGCTAAGCAGCAGCTAACTTTAAACTGACTTTCTGGAAGCCGGAGTTTATCTCTGATCCTGTGAGCGAAAAGGATTGACTTTAGCAATGAATCGATCCACGGTTGTTGTGTTTGATTAAAGACCAAAATCAGGATATTTTGAGTTGGAAGGGGGGGGTACTGTTTTTGAAACCCCAAACTTCAGGCTAACCTTTTAGAATTTCAGCAGAATTTGCCAATTTTCAGCACAAATTTGCCAGACTTAATGCAAAACAACTTTGTCAAATTTCATAAAACTTCTGTGGACCCATTTACAACCCTTTTACTCGTCACTCTACTTTTTGGCTGTTTTAGGCGAAGTCGGACTCCCTGTGGAAGGATATGATGTCCGCCAAATCCCAACTGCCCAGCGTACCACCACCCAATCCTTTCCGAATCAAGAGAAGTTCTCAGAACGGTGGATCTCAATGCCGTATGTAATACGCTTATCCTATTTTAGTCCCATCTAATCGGATTTTGGAACAACTGTAAATATTCACCATAGCAAGAGTACATAATAGATAAGAGTATGCTGGAGGAGATTCCTTCAGCACCGTCTAAAGTGTTAACGTCAGCCTAGAGTAAAGAAGATTTATGGAAAGGAGCACGAATAAAGACACAATGAGCTCTCTCACCTCATTTCACAGTTCAGTGGTGTAGCGGTTGCTAAACCTGTCTGCGAATCTGCAGGTCCGCGGTTCAACTCTCAGCAGAGCCACACTTTTTTAATTTATTTAATTTAAATTTTGTCCTTTCAGAATGCGATCAGTCAGCCTCCCAGGCCTGCCCAGGCGGACCACCTGGCAAGCCAGGACCACCTGGACCACCCGGAGACGCTGGCAGTCCTGGTGAGGCTGGCCAAGCTGGTCTCAGTGGTGCCGCGTTGGCTGGTCTGATGGGAATTCAGTCCACCGTTTGTCCGGTCTGTGACGCCGGGCCCCCAGGACCCCCTGGTCCAGCTGGAGAAAAGGGTATGTGAAAGTAAAAGATTAAATTATGTGCACAAAAGTGTTAAGTGAACGGGGCTAAATTGAGCAACGGTTAACAGATTAATTGTGTTAAGTACAACATAGAGTAAAAACTATCCAAAAGCAGACACCATTATTTATGTCAATAATGTCAGTATGTGTTACAGTAAATGTTCCAATATTGTTTTGTGCATAAACACCTTGTTAACTTCTTTAGTCTTTGCTACCGAAAAATCGTTGTTTTAGGACCACCTGGCAAAGAAGGTGAGCCTGGTCGTCCTGGCAAAACGCCAGAGGAAGCCCCAGCTGGTCCACCCGGTCAGCCCGGACCAGCCGGCCCGCCTGGCATGCCCGGTGGCCCGGGAGAGGCCGGCGAAAACGGATTCTTCGGTATGATGGGTGGAGCTGGAACTCGCGGAGGTCCGGGCGAAGCTGGGCCTCAGGGTAATGCCGGACCCGCTGGGCCACCTGGCGAGTCCTTTCCACCTGGCGATCCCGGCCAGCCCGGACCCGAGGGACCGTTTGGACCCAACGGCGAGCCAGGTGTGGAGGGAGAGCGCGGGCCTGACGGACCCGAAGGTGACCCAGGCAAGGATGCCCACTACTGTCCTTGCACCTAAGAGTTTGTGACAATCCTACCATCTGTGGAACACTTCGAAACTAACGACGGGAACAAACGAACTTTTTGCTTATCTGTGGCTGCAAACGAACCCTTCTTTGTTGTTATGTACGGGAATGCTCTAGTCAGTTTCAATAAATAAGTATCAAACGCAATGAAAATAAACAGAAATAAATTTAGCAAATAAAACAGAATAGATCGTATACTGGTTTATACAACTTTGCTGTTTCATGCAGCCACATTTTTTCTTCCTGCACAGAAAAACAAAGAACATTGTACCCATTTTTTGCTCGTGACTTTTGTAGGAGAGACACATTTTTTGTTTTTTCAAGCGTCGCCTGAATAGCATTGCGTTACCTCAACAGACAGACCCTTTGTTTAAGCGGCAGCGCAATAGCTGGCCTAATATTGAATGACGCAAAATAATAGATGAAGTAAAGAAAGTTGTCACTACAGCACCGCCAACCTGAAAAATTCCGGCCTGATGTGGGGATCGAACCCATAACCTTCGGTTAACTAATTAGACCGACGCTCTACCGTTTCAGCTATATATTCAGACACAATCGAACCAAGCAAACGAAATTGACAATTTTCCTGAAACTACGTCAGTGGGCGGCGCTATTAGCTAATTAGCCTCAGAAATCTACAGGTCTATAGCAATTTCTATCGGTCTTGACGCTGTTCAAACGTTAGTACATACTTCAATTAAACATAATCTAACAACTACCCTGAAATTGACTTTACATTAAGTCAGGCCGCAATGTACCAACCTGGGATTCACCCGAAAAAGAAGAAAATAAACGAAAACTGCAACTACAGATTCTAATTTGGTTCCACTTAGATTTAGAGTTGGTGTAGACAAATCCATAAAAAGTGTTGATTTGCTACCAAAAACTCCTAAAAGTAAGGGCCTTAGTTCCAGCAAAATAAGTATTGTCATAATAATGCCCAAGAAAGCTAAGGTTTAAAGTCGATTTAACTTTTCTTACAAATTCAGAATACGGCCATTACAACCAGCCAGCAGCAGAAACTATGTTGACTAAAGTTGGCCCTTAGCCAGTCTTTGAAAAATTCAAAATCTTCCTCATTATTTGAGAATTGCATCCCCTACGTGAGCTTCAGAGCATGAATGACAAAGAAAGGGGATATGTGGTCCTTCTTGTGTTCTGCTTCGTGTTCAGTTTGATCCTGATACTTTTGTGGTTCTGCTGTAGTAGAGTCAAAGCTTGTCAAAAAGCAGACATCAAGATTTTTGGACGTCCGTTTTGTTCAGCTGGTGACGTTTCCGGCTCGCAAAGTTCGGAATGTTAGACCGACTGTCGTTAACTCACAAGACTAAGGTGAGTTTCAATCGCAACCAAAATCAAAATTTTAAAATTTCGCGAAATTCTAGTTTCCAAGAATGGTTGAGATACAACTACATAAAAAGGAGGGACAGTTAAATTACCGTCTCCTTCCCGCTTTGCTCAAAACTGCTGTATAGTTTAGTTTCAGTCTCAGTTTTAGTTATCTAAGATAACTTCAGTGTCCGCTTCAGTTCATTCTAAAAACTAGTGTCTAGCCTTCGGAAATAATATAATGCATAAATCGATATTAATTAGAGTATTAACTGCCGAATTGTGACATTAAATTATTCATGTGTTGAGGAAATCACTCCGAGTTTCAGTGTATTGGTCAAATTAGTTTCATATATCATTTGATACCTTTATCAAATAGCTGGGCCCCAGTTATGAAATAACTCTTTGTTATAGAGTAACAAATACTTATCATCAACTTGGTGACAACTTTCTTGTTTACTCTGCAGCGCCGAGCATTTAGTGCAAAATATAAACCAGTACAACAAAGAAAGGGTCTCTGAGTTTACAGAACAAATTTGAAAAAGTAGGTAACAATGTTCTGGCTTGTGCAGTCAATGCTCCACGGTTCCTGGAAAAATTTTAGCATTTTGGTAACATCTATATGAATACGTACATTTCACACATTGCAGACTATAGGATAAAAAGGTATGTTACCTACGGGGTAAATTCGATGTGTCGCACATTCCATAGGGAATAGCTGGTTGGTTTAGCTAAACCTTACACAAAGTATAATTGTACAAAATTAAGTTGAAAAGTTTCAAGAAGCAGTCAAAACTAAACAAATTATGCATATCATATCAGTTATGTCAATGAATAATCATTCTATGCAGCCGCCTTGTCAGCTCTTTGGTGTACGATCATTCTCCACAATATTAACTCAAATATTTTCCGTGTGGTTTTAGTAGGACCACCTGGTAAGGAAGGTGAGCCTGGTTGTCCTGGCAAAACGCCAGAAAAAGCTCCAGCCGGTCCACCCGGTCAGCCCGGACCAGCCGGCCCGTCTGGCATGCCAGGTAAGCTATCGTCGTATTTTATACCCGCAGCCATTTCCCCGAGATTTCGGCCTTACCGTTTCTAACATACCTATTGCAGGCTTAATCCACTAAATAAACGTTCATATCCAGATCCAAAAGAATCTACACCCCAATCTTTTTCTTTAAAAGTCATGGGTCATAAGGCAACTACATTTCAGCTAGTCTATGTACAAATCTTATTACAGAAAATAGCAAAGTTAATCTATATACATATTATTACAAAAGATACAAACAACATATCAAAAAATAGTCCAAGCATCTAACTGCAGTCAATGTTTTAATAAATTAACTATTAATAATTACTAATTAACAAAATTCGGTCATAAAATTAATTCCAAACTTCAATCGGTTTATTCAGGTACGGTCGATCCACAAACTGTATCGTGCATCGATACTCGTCCGCACAGTTACCGGGTTGCTCCAACTCCAACAAGATTACCGTATTCAGGGGTTTTAGGATCGGCTTAGGTACATAAAGAGTCACCTGGGGTCCCTTGGAGGGCCAATACCGACCCAGATTAAATCCGTTTATCAACAACTGACCCTTACCCCAGCCAGTGGGATCGAAAAAGGTATCTGCCAGCTCGTTGGCCGAAAACGTTCCATAGAAAATGGACGGAAGAAAGTTGACCAGAGCACTGCTGTGACCGGTCAACCGATTTCTGAGTCGGGCCAACCGACCTCTCCGGGGCAGATGGGATCTCCGGCTAACTGAGGCGCTCAGGGATCTGAGTTGGGATTCCGAAAGTCCATCCAGATCGATTGGATACATTTTCCAGTCCAAGATGGGACTACCGTCTAATTGCGGTGTCCCCATCAGCCCTTTCAGGTCCACCCGGGTATGGCTGTGGCGACCCCGGTTTTCCACCAAAATCCGGAGCAATCCAATGGGCCGACTGGGCCACAGGTGGATCCGGGTTTGGTTGTGATCCAGGATCCCAACCAGACTATTGGACTGGATCACGTAGCCGCGATCCTTCACGGAACAGTCCAGAATGGATCCACCCCGCTGGATTTCAGTTTCGTACAGAACATAGCCGTAGGGAAAGCTGAGTTCTTCGAATGTCAACGGCAGTGAGGACGCGCGTTGACGGTGACTTGGTGACAGTAGAGAGAGTAAGGAGGGGTTGGTAATGGATCCAAGGTGGGATAGAGTTACCCTGCCATAGCTGAGTTTCGGAGTTGCAGGCGGTGGGAGGGGAAGATTTCGGTTTCCTAAATAGAAAAATTTTAGAAAAATCAGGTGTAGAAAAATAAAAATTAAGTGTTGGAAATCTGTGTTTTCAGGTGTGGTAGGGGTGGGAGAAAAATAGCTGCAAATTTGAAGAAAGAAATAGTGTTACGAATCCTAAAATTTGGAATTAGAATTAGAATTAGAATTACAATCGTCCGCACCTTGTATGGACAGACTATACCAAAGTTTTGGAGACTAAGCTGCAGCGACCGCATATCATTATTTTTGTTATTTGTTGTTTTCATTTATTTGATGATAGAAGAATGAAATTACCACCCCTTCCTTAACTTATACACACAAGCACAACCGAACCTGTCAAGGTCATTATGGTATCACGAATCGCGAAATATTTCGGTGTTGGATCGCCGGATTCAGAAAGCGGAGCGTCATAGTCGTAGCTGGTCGTCACGGAGTGGAAAGGAGGTCCAAAACTTCCGGAAATGTATCCGAAATTCGTCCCACCAATGAACATATAGAAGGCATAGGATACATTCCAGTAGTGAAGATGTTGCATGGTATCCGTGATTGGTTTATGATCTACCGTAATCCAAGGCTGCTCCCATTGGTCGAACCAGCCCGGATAAAATTCGCTGTTGACCAGCGGGCCGGAGGGGGCAAAACGTCTCTGCGTCTGCAACAAAGAGTAATGTATAATATCAAGAGCATATAATAGGAAGAGTGGAAAGCTTAGCCCTTCCTAGTGGAAATGGCCTGCGAGATGCTCGGCACATTAAGGCCGAGATATCGGGGGGGGGAGGTCCCAATTACACAAACAAGTTTGTAAAAGCGTTTAGCTCTTCGCTGATTGGATGATTTCTAGCGGCATACGGTAGCTAAAAATCAACCATGCCAACAATTGCCCCCCCCCACGAGATCTGGAGGAGGGGTCCGCTTATACACGTAAATTTGACATAAGGTAGGCGATTAGCCAATCAGATGCGTTTTAGTTGAAACGCATATAAACATATGGTTAACAACGGTAAGTGGGGACTATCCTGAGATTTTGGCCTTAATGTGCCGAGCATCTCGCGGGCCATTTCCATTAGGAAGGGCTAAGGTTCCCACTCTTCCTTATATACTCTTGATAATGATAATGTCATATTTACCTGTAACTATGGTATTAACGATAGTTTAGTTTAGTTTCAATGAAGTTCCAAATTAGATTCTGCATAGATGGAAACTAAGAGCTAACCAGCTAAATACTCTAATTGGCTTGCTTTCTGTCTTAATACTAAGACTGAAATTAAACAGACCTGAAGATGAGTGTAGACATCCATCTGAGATCCGGTGCCGAAATCTACAGTCGGGAAAACACCGTCAATCATACCGCATTCTAGCAGTTGGGCGGAAGCCCCATCCGTTGTAAACAGGACCGTATCAACGGTGTAGCTTCGCACCACATCTCGCAGTGTTTCCATGTAGGCTTTGTCGCAAACGCCGTAGCTGCCATATTCATTCTCAATCTAAATAAGCTACAAATAAAAAGTGAAACAAAAACGAAAAAGTGAAAAATTCTCACTATTTTATAAACAATATTTTAAATACTAAGAAAAAAATTAAAAATTACGACAGCTGTTGGGTATCGAACTTCTCATCTTGAGCTCCGTAGGTTTAGAACTAAATTACTGTTAATTTATCATGATTGTTCAGCTTGTTCTAGTTTTTGTTAGTTTTATCCAATTTGAGTGTATCTAACCTAAACCTGAATACATATTTATGCCTTCCATAAATATTTCTCAAACACATCAGCATGTGTACTTCATATTAATTAACACTACCGTAATTAACCTGTATCATAATAATAGGGCCCCCGTTACGATACAGATAGGGTTGTAGCAAAGGCAACAGGGTATGAAACCATCTCTGGACAAATGTGATGTAAGGTGGCGCGGAGGTTCTCAGTCGGATATTGGGAAGAATGGACAGCCACCAAGGCAAACCCCCGTTGTCCCACTCAGCGCAGATATAGGGTCCAATTCGAAGGATCAGGGACAATCCCACCTGATCTACTTTCCGGATAAATCCGATCAGATCAGCCTGATCCGTGAATCGGAACTGATCCGGAAATGGTTCGTGAAGACTCCAGGGGACGTAGGTTTGAACTACGTTCAATCCTGAAAGAAAAAGTTAACTTAAACCTTAAGTGGATATTATGTATAAGTGAATGAAAATAAGGTGGATGGATTTGTGGTCTAAAGGTTAGTATTTTCGCCTGCCGATCAAAAGGTCCTTGGTTCGATTCTCGGGCAGAGTCAAACTTTTGCACAAAAAAATTAAACTGATACCGAAGTTTAACACTGGTTTGGAAAACTTTTATTGCCTTGATTTGCTAATTTCTTTCAACAATTTCATATCAGGTTAATGCAGTCACTTATATCTTATATATGTCGTAGCAAGATAGTAAATTGGCAAGATAGTTATCTTGCTAAGAGTTTGGCAAGATAGTTATCTTGCTAAAAATTGGCAGTTATCTTGCTAAGAGTTTGGCAAGATAGTTATCTTGCTAAAAATTGGCAGTTATCTTGCTAAGAGTTTGGCAAGATAGTTATCTTGCTAAAATTTTAGCAAGATAGTTATCTTGCCACAAAATTTAGCAAGATTACTATCTTGCCAAAGTTGTTGGTAAGATAGTAATCTTTCTAGAATTTAGCAAGATAGTCATCTTACCAGTTTCAGTATGAAAGGTGTCTTGAATTTGGAAACAAAGATAGTCATTTATTGAGTTTAACGCAAGGGGGGAACTTTCGCAAAATTAAAAACAAACCATTGTATTGTATCACTGCTGAAAGGTGATTGTTTGGTATGCGCACACCTTACAAAATTTTCAAGATTCTCAAAACCATCTACTTTGGTATGCGCACACCTTGCAAATTCGGAGGCATACGGCAAAAGGCATCTACTTCGGTATGGGCACACCTTACAAAATTACAATTTTCCCAAAACCATCTACTTTGGTATGCGCACACCTTACAGAACAGTTCTCTACTGTATATTTCCTATTATTTTCTGGTCAGTTTTCATGTTCCTATTGTTTATTTCAGGTTAATTTCTCGTTTATTGGAGTTCACAACTTTCACAATTATTGAAATTTTCAAATTCACAGAAGCGAAAAACAGAACACTATAAAAATTTAAAGTCCACGTTTGGTATCTCATTTCAAATTTTGGGTAAACTAGAAAAAACTACAAGTTTCAGTTTCAAAAAGCAAGTATATATAACTTTCTAATTTTTACTATACCTGACCCTGACTTTTAGAGAACTACAAAAATTCCTGTAATTTCAACTCTTCTTAAGAAACTCTTAATCGTTGGAGCTTGGTCACCTCCTATACTTGATGCTGACCTTTATCTTTGTTAATTGCTATTATCACTATCATAGATTAAATTATCATTAAATCATTAAATTATCATTAAACCCAATAATAATAATTAAATAAATCATGAGCTCAACAAACAAGAAATAATTGAAAACTGACCAGAAAATAATAGGAAGTATACAGTAGAGTTCTGTTCTGTAAGGTGTGCGCATACCAAAGTAGATGGTTTTGGGAAAATTATAATTTTGTAAGGTGTGCCCATACCGAAGTGGATGCCTTTTGCCGTATGCCTCCGAATTTGTAAGGTGTGCGCATACCAAAGTAGATGGTTTTGAGAATCTTGAAAATTTTGTAAGGTGTGCGCATACCAAACAATCACCCTGCTGAAATAATATTTTAATGGAAATGATAAAGTTAGAAATTGCATAAGAGAATATATTTTAATATATTATTTCAAAGTTAACTGCGAAAAATACAAAAATTAATAACTACTTTACCGACAAAACCAACCTCACAAAATTAGTTCAATATGCACATAATTTTCAGTCTTTTTAAGAAAATGTAAGTCTTTTAGTCTCATTTCAAGTCAGTAATTTTCATAATCTTAACGTGTAATCTCATAATAATAATAATAGTAATTTTCATAATAATGCATTTTCTATTACAAATATAGTTTTAGCAACAATAAAGAGCACAATGGCCAGTGTTAAATTCTTGTGAAAGTCCCCCCCTTGCATTAAGCTCAGGAATAGGGTATACTAATGACTTTCTTTGTTTCCAAATTGAAAACAGCTTTCATACTGAAACTAGTAAGATGACTATCTTTCTAAATTCTAGAAAGATTACTATCTTACCAACAGTTTTGGCAAGATAGTAATCTTACTAAATTTCGTGGCAAGATAGTTATCTTGCTAAAATTTTAGCAAGATAACTATCTTGCCAATTTTACTATCTTGCTACCACATATCTTATATCAGGTTTTTCTTTTTTCAATTTTTTTCACAATTAATTCACCTGCAGCCTTCATTTTCAGGAGTCTGTCCTCCCAATAGTCCCGATGGATTCTGGGATAGTGTAGACTCCCGGCCTGATACCTGAAGGGTTGACCGTCCTTTAGAAATTGATCTCGGACAAAGTCCAACTTAAAACTTCGCTCTCCCTTGGCATTATCCAGAACTGATATTAAGAGTAGCAAGAGCAAACTGACCATTCTCTAAATAGCATTAACAATAAGGTTTAACCTAACTGCTGAAATAAGAAAATGATTAGCTAATTACTTAATTTATTTATTTATATTTAAACTGCTCTATAGACGTTATTGTCCACATGTGGCCGCGTTGCAAAGGATTCTCCTAAACCTAGGAGCGCTCCTAAGGTACAGCTTATGTACTGACTTAGGAGAATCGGGTTTCAAAAGATCCTCCTAAGCTAGGAGTGCTATCCACCACTCCTAGATTTTCTCCTAAGTTTCCTGACTTTAGAAGCAGCGGCAGCTAAACTTAGGAGAAATCTTTTGAAACAGGTTTAGGAGGTCTCCTAACCCCCTCCTTAGATAGCTCCTAGACAACCTCCTAAGAACCCACAAAGGAAGGTACATACTTAGGACATTGCAGCCCAGGGCAGCGTTGCAAAAGATTCTCCTAAGTGCCCTCCTAGGAAGGTACTTAAGAGGATGTCTAGGAGCTGTCTAGGAGGGAATTAGGAGACCTCCTAAACCCGTTTCAAAAGATTTCTCCTAAATTTAGCAGGCGCTAAAATTTCTCCTAAAAGTTAGGAGTGGTGGATAGCACTTCTGCATAGGAGAATCTTTTGAAACCCATGTTCTCCTAAATGACTACCTAAGGTGATCTTAAGAGCGCTCCTATGCTTAGGAGACTCTTTTGCAACGCGATCGCAATTCACAACTCCTAACCTTTCTCCTGAGTTAGCAGCACCAGCTGATCTTAGAAGACCGCTTTAGAAACTGGTTTAAAAGGTAGCCTCTAGATTTTCCTGGACAGCTCCCGGACATCCTTTTAAGCTAGGGGGGACTTAGGAGTATCTTTTTCAAAGCGACCCTGGACAGTGGAAACCACAATTTCTTGATTGGTTTCGACAATAGCATGCAACCAAGAAACGTGGGAAGCTGCACTCTTTCTATTTAATGGAAATGATTTGCACATTCGGGCCGAAATGTGGGCGGGGGGAAGTACAGCTTATCATTGTTCAACGAGTTTTACATGCGATTGAACTGAAATGCATTTGATTGGCTATTTAGCTACCGTAATCCTCATCAACGCATATAATATCCTCATATAAGCACGCACTAATAATAACGTATAAGTGGACCCCTCTCCCCGAGATCTCGAGACGGTCACCTTACACATGTAAATTTGACATAAAGTAAGCGATTAGCCAATCAGATGCAATTTTGCTCAAGCATGCTGAACAATGATAAACTGTACTACCCTCGGCGTTCGGCCATAAAGTGATTTGCACCTCGCAAGCAATCTGTATTAGGAATAACCAAGCTTCCCACTCTTACACATAATATACTCTTGGTTTTGAGTATCTGAGTAATACTCAATACAACAAAAACTATAAACAAGACTTTGATGTGCTGTTTCTAGAATTCTAGAATTCTAGAAACCCACGAAGAACCTATCAAAAGTCAAGCTGGTTTTGACGGCACAAAGTATAAATACACTCAGATAGGAAAAGCGAACTTCTGAGATTCCGCTAAAGTCAAGTCGAAGTGTGCGTTACTTTTAGAAAATCATCATCACCGCTTCATAATCCTTAATAATCCGCTTAAACAGTCACCGAGCCGGATTTTGTTGTTTATTTCTCCGGAGCTCTTACCAGCAGTAAACAGAGGTTTGACTTAAAATATCTAAACTAGTCCCCTTAGCTTAGCACCAAAACAAAAGCAAAGAAGTGGGGATTAGTAGCAACCGGCTTAGCATAGACCTTTACAGGCATTGAGATAAATATTTAAACCTTTCGGAAACATAAAACAAAGCTGTTGCAAACTGTTTGGTTTGGAGACCAGGAAATTTCAAAAAACTAAAAAATTATTAATCAGAAAATTGAAAAAGGTATAGTTTCAGTAGCTGGAGCCTGTTTTCCTGGGAGAATGCATCAAGAACAAAATGGCCGAGTAGCATTCTGCATACTTACTGTTTACATTATGTTAATTCATATTCTCCGAACTAAGCGTCAAAAGTAACCAGGTTTGAACTGAAGTATGCGGAACAGTATAAACTTTTGGCTTCCAAAATTCTATGACTTTAATTTGGGCACACTATTAAGCCAACTTTTGTGAAATTACTCTACTCAAATTCTGAACTTATGCACAAGCAAGACTACAGACAGCTACTCTGGGGGACAAGTTTACTACAACAGCTTTTTGAGGGATTGTAGAAACAATTTTCTTACTTTCTTTTGAGTCACATGAGTGCGCGCTAATCTGTCAAACTACTTCATCAGTGCATTTTAACGTCTGATTATGCAACTTGTGCAACACTGATACGTCTTCAAGTTGTTCAAGTGTTTCTTTATTGCACAAAACACGAACGAAAGAAGTGCCTGTAACACGCCTTCCTCCCTCTTCAAACGGCATAAAGCCTGCATTTTTAAGCCGAACTTCTAGAGTAAAGAATTGTCAAATAATTTCTACAAATGGTTGGCTTGGAATGCTGCTTAGTTGCAAGCCATAACAATAACTGCGTAGGTAGTATAAGATGCTGGCGGACCAAGCGAAGCTCTCAACAGGGAGTTGTCAGGTACCTGATACGATTGAAATAGCCCCAGGAAAGATGCAAGGAAAAGTAGAAGTTCAGCATCGGTCAGGATATAAAGTAAAGAATTAGTCCAGCCGGGGAACTTTTATGTAACCATGACCCTGTCTCTTAATAAATTTGTCTGTACTAGTGCAGCTAGTCGCAACCATAGGGAAGAAAGAATTTTCTTATTCGACTGTTAAGCCCTGTTCGATTATAAGACATTTGTATTTACGTAAGTAGAATAGGGCGTGCATTTCGGCCACCATCCATTCGCTAGATAGGCATTGTTCCAGTACACTTCCCCTAGTACTACTACTACTCCCAGTATCTTCAGTACCTCAATTCTCCTTATTTGTCTTCGGAATTTCTGATTAAATATTTTTGCAAGCAAATAAAATATTTACTCCTTAATAATCACAAAAGTCTTGTTTACTATACAGCATACGACAGTACAAATAACATAGCGATAACACAAGGTTCAAAAATTGCCAAAACCTTTCCCGACCAATTTCATCTCTGTCACAATTAGTACAATGACAATTACAAACAAATTTAATATATTTGTCACAGTATGTAGATGCAAATGCTTCTAATATATTCTTGAACGTCTTGCTGGAAGCTTTCCAATTCAATCACCACCTGAGATCCAAATGTTTCGGTCACAGGTACTGTAGTGACCATTGCTTTCTTTATTTCTTCCAGACTGCTAAAAATAAAGTCTTGCAATATCAGTTCAATGATTCTACTTTAAAACAGGTTACGCACTTGGCAAATGCGGCCAGAATAAGGTAGCCTGGGTGCTTCTCACAAATTAATTAGCCACCAAAATAGCATTGAATTTCTACAAAGTGAGGATAGTCAAAAACACGCCCCCTTCAATTATTAGCTGAAACAAGCTACATACTGTGAAACTGATATTTTAACTAGCACCGTGGTGAGTTCCAAAAAAGTTTTGTTTCACTTGACGAAGGCCATACTCAGCACATAAGTATGGACTACGGCGTTGCTATTTATGAAAGCAACATACCGTTCGAGTATCATGTGGTGATAGAATATTATTGTCTAATTACGGTCTACATCCTTAAAAACTCTGTCTAATTAGGAAGTCGAACGTCAAGATCTGATGTCGCCCACAAGTATTTCAGGACATCATTTCCGGCCTACTTTAGCTATAAAAGAAGAAGTCTGCACCAAAACAGTGCATTAATAAGGAGACATTGACGCTACTCCTGTTAAATTGACCAGTGCAAGTTTGTTCTCATAAGACAAGGAAGCCCTTTTCGGCAGGCATTCTATTTCTGGCATATAAGAAACAAATTTTAAACAACCAACATATAAGTTTGATAGAGGCCAGTAAGCTCTTACTAGGTCTCAAGATATTCAATGCATCGGACTACATATCATACTGGACACTACAATGCTCCTGATCTATTTGTTCTTAGTTGTGTCGCTTCATTTCCAGAGTTAGATGATTGACCTTTTCTTGCCACGGTAGTTGTTAAGTTTTAGGTCGCGACGTTTCGCCCATGTTTTCCTATGGTGACCTGAGGCTAGGAGAACTTAAGCGGGTTGTTGGGATAAGAGGTTGTCCGGGATTTGATTCGGGACCTAATGCGCCACACCTTTACGTCATGTATAAAACCACTACGCTACCAAGAGACACCTAACCTTTCTTGTTATTATACAGTTCCTGTGGAAGGAAGAGGCCAATCATCTAACCTTTGAAATATAATGTTCCTGAAAACGGCGGAAATTACCTGACACATGTTGGGATTGCATTGGAGGGTTAGCAAATACCAAATTTTAGCAGGATATTCCAAAATGTACGCCTTGTCTTGTATCTCAACAAATCAATCTAGCAGAGGTCGGCAGTAATTCTGGTTGCTGCTATGATTCAAATTTCTGGGGAGTTTGGAACCGTCTCCGTGGGAAATCCGATGACAAGGACACCATCAAATGGAGATCCCCACAGGTGTTCCCTACCATCCATCTGGTCAACGGCGCCAATGGGTTCCACAGCCCTGGGGTCACGGTATTTTGCCATGTCGGAGAAACATGGAAGCATGACATCATTTATTAAATATACCGAACTGTTGGATCTACTCCCTTCATTCGCTGGATGCTATAGACCATCGAAATGCAAAAACTTGTGCTGGAATACAATGGATTATCTAAATTATATAAGCGGTACAAAAGAGCTGTTTGCTGTAGTAAAGGCGGATTATTGTTTTGTTGTTTCAGCTGTGAATTGCTCTGTTCGTTAAAATGGATACGGAATACAAGATTTCATCCATGATATTTGTGGGTGTTGGTATTGGAATATCTTCCGTGGGTGTGGTGGGAAATATTTTGGTAAGTATGCAATCACATGAGCTACCACCAGCGCAGTTCTAACTAACTATATAGCATAATACAACGGATGTTGAAGAATACTGCGGTGCACCCACAGTAACTTACTGCACATCAGAATCAACAGGACAAATTGTTTGGATTTAAATGGTCAGATTGCAATCGGAGAATTGCCATGTGCTTTTGTTAAATTTGTGTAGTTGGCTTTAGTAGATCATTTTACCAGCTATTCCTAACAAAAGCTGTGTAACAAACAGTTCTTCGGAATTTCAAAGCATGAAATCTATGGAAAACAAAAATGTGGTTTTCGAATTAGACACAGTACAACTCTGGACAGAAGTTTGTTATTGTAGACCATTTGTACACTGCTACTGTGGAAAGAAAATCGACAGCCGAAAAATGGATTTCACATAGCTCTCGCTTTCTCTGATTTGTTAGTTGCTGGAATCATTTCACCAGCTGAATATGCCGGTATCGTAACAAAGTTTACAACCACAGAACATAAACACTACACCAGTGGCATTCGTTTAGCTTAAACGCGGTTAAATATTTGAAAAGTTAAACATTGTACTGACGTTTATCAGCTAACCTTGAAACAATTTTGTAGTTCTCGTAAGACAAGAATTATTATTTGGTTACGAACTTTTTAAGTATAACGGTTTACCCGTTAAAATACCTGAAGGAACATATTCTAGCTTAAGGTGCTGGTATCGTTTTGTGCAGTTCTTTTGTGCGTATTTTTTGAAACGCCATAACTTTCGCAATTTTGTGAGTTGGAAAGAGCTTTATACATCATTTTAAAGCTTATAATCTGCAGATTCTTATGAGAGTACGAAACTAGCAAAAAATCCGGAAAAAATAGCTAAAATTTTCTGACATACTGACATCTGACAGGCTGAATATAGACCAAAAATTTTTGAACATCGATTTCTCAAAACTGTGGAATCGGTCAAAACTTTTTCTTTCGCTGTCCTATAAAGGACATGTGGGCCGAGGGACATTTTTTTGGATTTAGCGCAGCAGGTCTTAACGGTCAAGAAAATCCATTAAATGTGCGATGACACGAAATTTCGCAAATTTGCATTGAGTTTTCTCGCAACTGGAGATGTTTTAGCTCAAACCAAGAAAAATGTCCCTCCGCTATAGTGCGAATTCTCATTCTGCCAAAAATCAAGCGAATCCATTGGGTAGTTTTTGAGAAAACGATGTTCAAAACAAAATAATCGCAGTTTTGCCAAAATGGTTTTTCGGCCAATTCTCTAGCTTAGAGCAACAAACTCCGGCTAATGGGCATTGATGAAATGTGCAATGAGACGGTGTATCGATCGAGTATAAATAAACCAAAATTGTCCGTACGATTTGGCAGCAATTTTGAAATTGGCTTATTTTCTCGAAAACGGCCAGTTTTGGACCCCAAAAATCGTTTTTTGCTTATACTGACTTAACCACCAGAGATAGCTCAAAGGTTGGAAAAGCAAAAATGTTCATTTTTGTGCGCTCTTTCCAGCCATACCAACCAATCTGGTGTCTCGACTATGTGCTGAGAGAATAATGGCAAAAACTAAAAATTTCTTATCTTTGCACCTAAAAATGCGGGACTGGTCCCAGAATGTTAAAGAGCACCGAAATAGTATAATTGAAAAGTTTCATCCACTTTTATAAAGAATTAAAGCCTATAAGGTCAAATTTACACAAAGCGATACCAGCACCTTAAGCGTGGTTTATACTCGTTCATTTGGACGTCTGCCCGTTTGATCGTAAGAAAGTGTTCAACACTGTTCAGCTTTATTTATGGGCAAGCTGACACCTCCATACCGACAAACGGACAAATTCGTTTAAACTGCGTCTACGCCTAAACGGACAAAACAGGCTTTACTTGACACGTGTTTGGTTTACTTTTTTGTATTTCTGACGTTGCAGTAAATTAAATTCATGCAGCAACTATATTACAGGAACAATTCTCGGTGAAAAGTACTTCAATGATCGTTATACACTCTGCGCAATAATGAGCACCTTGTGCGCTCCAGGCTGCTCTGGATCTATGTTAAACATGTCGTGGATAGCTATCTCAAGGTATTAAATTATTTTTTTTTTCCCCCCCCCCCCCCCCCCCCCGGTGGGGTGTGCCCCCCGCTTTGTTTTTTTGCTGGGGGGGGCTGCCCGACTATTGCCTTCGCGTTCCCCGAGGCGTGTGACGGCCGGCGATGTGCCTGTGCTGCTTATGCAATAAGCCCCCCGCGGCACTCTAGCATAAGGCGGCCACCCCTTGGAATCTCGGTGAATTGCCAACAGGGGGGATAGCAGAAATTGGGTGCTAGAGCTTATTTTTTTCCAAGCTCTAGACCTGACATGATCCTCCACTTTGTAGCGAGTGAACAACCACTCGGCTACGGAGGCTCAAGGTATTAAATTAGCACTATAGCATAACCACTTGTTTGTTTTTGCATAAATAAGTATACCTCGAAAAATCACAGCAGCAACTGTGGTGAAAAACATGAAAATGTGCTGTAGCTGCTACTGTTGTTATTGAAGATTTATTTATTTAAAAACATGGAGAACAATTCATGCTATTAATAAATACGAAATAATTTGTAAAGGAACCCGGTTTTCCAGCACACACTTATCATACTTTCAGGATTCAGTAAAACAGCATACTCAGCGAAACCCCTGGAGAGAACTCCAACCTACAGAAGGTTATAGGGTGCCGGTGCTTATCTCCGGATTCACAGCCCGAAGCCAGGAGCGACAAGTCTAATGTTGACTACATCTGTGGAAGGAGGGCCAGCCCTTCATCAGGCGTTACGCCAGAACACAGACTCCTGTTACCTTCCCACCGCAGTGGTACCCATTTACCGACCAGTTAAGGATAGACAGCTGGGTTGGCTGGAGCCAACAGCGAACCGATATGTGATAGTCCCTTGCTCAAGGGGATTTGCGAAAGCCTTGTGACAGCGAGGGTTCGAACCTAGGACCGTAAGATCTTTAGTCGAACACCTTACCACGCGGCACAGCATCAACGAAACCCGAAGTACTACAAGCCTATTCGAACCTTCAGACTTGTAGGACCTCTAAACTGCTGAATGAAGCCAACTTGGAAATGAAATTGCAAAATTTTATAAGATTTATCAAACGGCAAGGCTTTTAAACTACAAATCCTTTGCACTAATTTCCCAGGTCTTTTCAAATTCCAACATGGTACTTTTCGTACTTTGAACAGTGTTCCATCGAGTCTTAAATCCTTCCAACCGTGAGACAACTTAGCCAATACGTAAAATGTAATTCAGGTGACGCCTATGCCTTTTATTTGGATGTTATAGATATTACTACATCTGCGAGCAGAACAAGTTTCAAAGATACTTTACATGGAAACGAATTGGTATGTACATCGCACTTACCTACATCATATCCATGTTGATACAACTACCAAATCATTTGGGATGGGGAAGCATAAAGTTCAATCCTGGGTACAGATATTGCACCGTCGACAATACAACATACTCGTACAGTGTATTTTATGCCTGTACTGTCACAGTTACAGTAGTGGTAACGTTTGCCTTCTACTGGAGGATCTACAAAACAATACGCTCTAGTTCGGCAACGAGAGCGTTAATAACGGGCTCCAAGTTGAGTTCATCAGATAAGCGAGTTAGGGATGAATTGCGCATAATCAAGACTTCATTTAAAGCCTTTGTGTCTCATTGCATTGCATGGACCCCTGTGTTTGTGCTTTGCTTGATTGGGTTCCTGGAGCATTGGTACACAATGCCAATACCAGTATTTCTGGTAGCCGTAACCTTAGCCCATGGAAACAGTACCGTCAATTTTTTCATGTTTTTCATTGACAATGAAAAGTTTCGTGGACAACTCATCAAAATGGTAAAGAAGCTGTTGCTGATGCACCGAAAAGTAGTTCCTACTAAAGGGAAAGTGGCCATGAAAAATGATACAGGAGAAGACATCGCTGGACAGCATGGGTCTGCTACAACCCGCATGGCAGCCACGTCACATATAACTTCAAATATAACTTCTAAAGTTTAATGAACCTGCAGCACACCATAGCACAATGTACAGTTAACACATGTACAGTGTTCACACAGAATCAAATAAAGATAGCTCACATTAAACTACTGACATGTTTACTGACTTGTCAGCAAACACTGTCCAAAAATATCATGTAAATATCATTTATTCTTGATTCAAAAGCTGACTGACTGGCAACTGACTACAGACAAGCCGTCGTAGTAATTAAGAGTGCGACATCCGTCACACTCTTAAGGTGCCTTCATAGTCGCGAACGCATGTCTACGCGCGTCTACAAACGTCAATATCATTTTGCGCGCATCAACGCGCGTCGACGTGCGTAAACTGGCATGCTACAAATGGGCGCGTTGACGCGCGTCGATGCACGTCAACGCGCGTCGACGCTTCCAGTGCTAGCATAGCACCAGGACGTGATGTCACGTTTGGAGGTGTCGACGCGCGACGACGTGCGTCTCCAAATGTGACATGGCAGTGTAGCGCGTTGATGCGCTTCGACGCTTCTAGAGGCGACTGGGACTATGAAATCACCATTAGTTGCTAGCTTGTGGGCATACGTACACAAGCAGATAACACCTCAACATGAAACGAGGACTACCATTATTAGTACAACCAAGATTACATAATATAAGAGTGTGCCACTGGGCACACTCTATGTTATCAGAGCAAAAACTATGCTCTGCACGCTAACGGCCCACCCCCGCCCCGCAAATCAGACCCTAATGACCCCCCGCAGATCAGTACCTAGTCGAAACGGGGGTACTCTGACTCGCTCTATGTTTGTGTGCTTAAGCTCGAAAACACAAGCAGTGCGTGCGCGAATTTTGTGCCTGCTTCGAGCTTTAGAACACAAACATAGCGCACTAAATTCATTGAAGTGAAGGGTCTGATTTGCGGGGCGGGGGTGGGCCGTTAGCGTGCAGAGCATAGTTTTTGCTCTGATAACATAGAGTGTGCCTAGTGGCACATTATTATATTATGTACTCTTGGTACAACCTACTCAGTGACCTAGTAGTCACCTTCAACAACAAAGAAACCAGTACACAATTGTGTATGTTCACTTGCTTTGGTTTAAACTACAAAAACATTGATATTTCTATAAAAATAAGTAAGACATAAAATATATTTACCTTCCATAGTTGAGTCCCGTAAGGCGCTAACAGGACCAAAGTCCTATCATTGGCTGAAAGCTGTTCTCCCACACCCACGCTAAACTTCTTCTACAGCTTTTATATTTCCAACTCCACTGTAGCCTTCCACGTTCGCAATTCAGCTTTAAGTTCCCGTGTCTGACCAATAGAAAGGTGCTTTAGTCCTTTTACAACATGGCTCTTTCTCGTAATTTAGCATTTGCTGCAGAATACTATATGCGAAAATCGCACCCAGTTAGGGCCCGCCAGCCATGTCCAACCAAATACGCCTTATTAGAAGAGGGAAGCTGCCAAACAGGAAAATCCCTGTACTACCTATCAGGCCCCTCGTACTTTCAGAATTTTGATCCTCCTCCATGACCAAGAAATCAAGAAAATATATTAAACTTTAATATTATTAAACAATTGATGCTGCAGCTGCTGTCCCGCTTGCTGCTGCTGCGAATGGAGCGCTATCCACTTCAACCGATGCTCTATTCTATGCAAGATACCTCGCTGAATGGTGTCCATTAAACCGACGAGCTTCAAAGGCGTTTAACTCCTCTAACGCGACCACAATGCTCAACAATCTCTGAATACAAATCCTAATTTCGTTCGCGTCGGTTGGCTCCATGGGCTCCACGTTCTCGCCCTCCTGCTCATCCAAAAACCTCGTACCTCCTTCGCCTTTGCCCAGCCGCCGATCATCCATCCTTCGTGCAAAGCCTAAACATAAAAATGATTTAGTCCTTTAACCTTTATGTGCTAAGTATCGAGAAAGTCTTGATATCATAAATAACAACTTTCGAACCAAATAAGTTACTAAAACTTTCGCTGTTTAACACTCTCCTAGTCAACTAGCACAACGTTTGTTTTATTACATTAAATTAAATTAAATTCAAAAGACCTAAAGCTGCAACTAGTATGTCGGTACGCCACTGACGACGCCCGCCGAATACTAGTATCAACTTGGCAGAGTGGTCAGCGAGTGAATGCACCTGACTCGTATGAATGTGTCTGTAGCATATCGTATTATCTGTTATCCATCGTACTGAGTAACATTGACAGTTTAATACATAATCGTTAAGACTTGCTTGAAGCGTCCTTACATCACATAAATACGGGATACATAAATTCCTAGAAAACACCTATCTACGAATCTCTCTCTATCTTGGATGGATGGATGGATGGATGGAATGGACTAACCGCCCCACAGTCATAGGTTGACGCGGGGGGGTCCAAGCCCCCCCCAACCCGGACAAGGTACAAGCCCTATCGCCGTCGGGGACAAGGGGTAGCGAAAAAGTAGCCAAGGGGTAACCAAAAACAGTCGGAAAAATTAGTTTTTATAGTAAAATTTCAAAAAATTTCCGGCTTCGCCGGAATTTTTTGGCTAGAATGTTTAATTTTTCAGGAAAATCGGGCAAAATTTTGGAATTTTTTCCAAAATTGAAGATTTTTTCAAATTTTGGCAAAAAATTGCCAATTTTAATAAAATTACCGTTAATTTTTTGGAAAAATTTTACAAATTGTTTCTTAAGGTACAACTGAAAATTTTTGTTCAAGGTACAAGCCCCCTCAAAATTTTTTGGGGACAAGCCCCCCCCAGGACCCGACCCTATGTTAATGTATGCCCACAGTACTTAAAAGTACTTATCTTATTACATTAAACAACCACAGATTTAATTCCCTTTAATTTGAATGAGAATTCATTCTTCTACAACTTTTCACCTTGCTCAATTTTATAAGTTTAAACATAAGGTGTAATTTTCCGTAAAAGGGGAAAGTTTTTCATGATGCCAATTTCTTTTATAATGAAACAAACAATATTTGTTGCTCAGTTCCAGATTCTTTTAGAATTAGAAAATACAGTTTGGTAAATCGATTAATACTATTTGCTTTATGAAACGGATATTAGACTTTTTAAGATAAATAAAAACGGTATGATGTAAACTATAGCATGTGTACAAAATACTATGCAATATGCATTCTTAGGTTTGGCTAAACTTTTAGCAGGACTATGGTTAAAAGTGTTGTCAGAATAAAAAGCGGCGACAGTAAGTGATCCAAAAATTAATGGAGCAGCTGCGAGATCAACAGCAACAACTTTTAAACCTTACACATTCAGTGCCTTGCTAAACAATTCACACCTAGGGAAATGCGCAAGTAGTTTTGCTCTTTGGTGAAACGAAGACTCTAATTTCTAGCAGTTGCTAAAACTAATGACTATATAGACGAATACAACTGAATATATTGTATTTATATTTGAAGCACGTTATAATATGTAACCTTCAGATTTGTCCCATGCTTTCAGACAGATGCACATTTTGGGGGCAGGTTACCTTGTTAAACAACAGCAAATCTTAAAAATATTGCTCTTATAAAAAGGGGTTATCCTGCCTGTTATCCTGTTATCCTATCTCTTCTTGTATCCTCATAATTTCGATGATTATTTCAAAGTACTGAGAAATATAGTTGTTTCAAATAAGTAGCATATAAAATAGCATTAAATAAAAGCAAGCGCTACTTTTCTATTTTATTGTTGTGGTATGTCAATTCTAAAGATATTATTTCAATATTTTCAAGGATTTGACTGTCTGTTGAGTCTGCAAAAATGGATGTATCATGCTGCTCAGACTTCGATAAGACAATATTAAAATTTGTAACACGCAACTAGACAATGCCATTTTTATCATGAATAAAACTCATACGTTGGTGAAAGTTTTCATTTCTTGATGTGGAATTGGACGTTTTCATTTCTTCTTTTCTGATAGATTTCTTGTTATTGACTGTGGTGGTTGTCTAAAAGTGAAGTTCAAAAGATATTTTCACACGCTAAATAGCACTTATAGCTGGGCCTGGCTTTGAGGTTGACTCGCCTGTACTAAATGTCCTTTTGTGCTATTTGCTGATGATTTTCTTAGGAGGAAAACTGCTTTGCTGGGAATCTCACGGTATTCTGATCCCAGCCCACATCCATGCTGTGATTGACACAAACTAAATTGAAGTTGAAATAAACTGACAGAATTTTCCCACAAGACAGTGAGTAAAAGGGCTCGTTTTGATTAAATATAGTCGCCGACACTTTGCTTTCATTTGAACAACCCAAAGATTAGATATCCAAACACCTACTTAGGGAAAACTACCAAGAAAGCTAACTAAAATAAAGCCATTGAGGAACGTTCAGCATTGAATGCTTTTTCTGCCCTCGCTGCGAATTTTCCATTTGTGCGTTTTCCTGAGTGAAATTGTCTGCTATATTCTGGATTAAGATAATCATCAGTAACTGCAATGAATGTTTCACTATTGTCGAGTAATAGTGTTAATAGTGGCATACGATCTGATGAAAGATACTGTTATGGTAATTTGACGATGACAGCTGCCATATCAGCAGGTGTTAACTCTTTTATATGTGGTTTTGGTTGCACGGGCTATGTCGTTGTGATCTGGACCATGCATTCACGTAAGACTGAGTTCGCTAATCCGTTTTTCGTTTTCATTCGACTGCTAGCTTTCGCCGACCTGTCGCTCATCGCTATAGAAATTCTGTATGCTCTACCAGTGTCGTTGTGCAAAGCTAGTTTGTTTGAGCTATGGCAGCACAATTTAGCCAGTAGCTTGAGGACATTTTGTTGTTGGCTCGAGGTACCGTTGGTACTATTGATTTCATTGAATAGATACGTTAACTTATTTCACGCAAATCTAAACAGTAAAATATTTGGCTTCAAAGGCACCGTGTTCTTTGCTTTCTTCAGTACTATGGTTGGAATTACTTTTGCAGTAGTCGATGCTGTCTGCGGCTGTTATATCACGTTTACTGGCATTACATGGGTTTATGTCTGTAGTACTGTTTGCACTATAGCGATATTAAAGGTTAATGTATATCTTATAACTGCAGTAACAGCTGTGGTTACAGTTCTTTACGGAATGCTTATTATTCGTTTTAGGATGGAAATGTCAGTTATTTGGAGCACTGAAAATAGAAAAGATCAAAAATTAGAAAGATACAAACGCGAAAAAGCACTAATCAATCAATGTGCTATCATTGTGTTTTGTTTCGTCACTTGGATGTCACTGTATCTGAGCGTTCAATGGTTGCCTTTTAGTAGACTAGTTACGGGTGTGTTTATGCGTATTATCAGCAATCTGAACGTGTCGATAACTCCATTTTGTTATATTATATTTTCTTCAAAAATGAAAAATAGCATATCCAGTACAGCACGTGGTTGGAAGAACACAGTACGAGTATCAACAATTCTTAACAAATGACTGAGCGAATGAACGAATGAGGTTTACTGCAGAAATTAAAACTTCTGAAATATAAGTAGCATTCTATGCTATTCAATGTTATTGTAGATGCATGTTATCAACAGCATATAATAATATCATAATTATAAGAATGTGACACTACGCCTACTCCCTGTTAAAGAGCAAAATCTGCCATTCGCTGCTGTCGTTGACTCCCCCACACTAATTGTCAAATATGGGTACATATTATCAATGGGATCGTTTACTCGCTTAGCATATTGTTCCTGCTGCGCCTCAGCGCAGCAGGTCTTATAAAGTTGCTCAGATGGTTCTTTTTGAATGCTCCACGAGTATCTTTTATAGCAAATAAATAAGAGCGTGTCTTGTGTAGTTTAACATAGGCCGAGTATCCTCGTCATTGGCGCTTAAACAAGCAGTAGTTCTATTTCAATTTCAGTGAGAAACCCAGTTCTAAAACAAGCTTTTAGGAAGACTTCCAGTCCTTGTCTACTTTTAGTGATTCATACAAGTTTAGCGAACAGATGATGAAAACAGAAAAGCCAAATTCTTTGTGATCGCTGATTCTATCAAATTTTAAGATTCAGGCTCATGCGTGAAGGACTCTCTCAAACAGACGCTTTGACGTTTTCAAGATTGGCAAAATTAGTGAATTTGCAGAAATTAATTTTATCATGTTTTCGCGTTGACATGCAATTGGAATTTTTCTTTGTTATTTCTTGCGTTCCCGGTACTTTCTACACTTCAGGACTTCTGTTAATTCTGTTTGATTTGGTTTTTGTTTTCATAGCATAGCAAGAAAAATATAATGTAAAGAAATCGAATTGAGTGTATCAAAGTGAGCAAGCATCAAAGCCTGAAGGAGGAAAACAAGTGCAGACACCACTCACGCAGTAAAGAATCCTACTGCGCAGCAGGCCTACAATTTTCCAAATTGTTACACAAGGTTTACACATTGTTATCTTTTAATCTTTTGCAGACAATCTTGCTTTTTACATGCATGTTTTAAACATGCAAGCTCAGACACCCTACTCAAATTCATCCTATGTTAATTTCAACAGGTAATTATATAAAAGAGGGTCCCATTTGTACCCCGATATAAAGGTGGTGTGAGAGTGTGAGAGAAGTGGTTTTTTGCTTTGATAACAAAGAGTAGTGTTGTGCAAGCTTATTGTAGTGTACTCTTGATGTTATTTGTGTATGTTTATATTCTTTTATATTCTTGTATTTGTGTAATTCTTCATGTTCTATAGTATGTTATTACAGTTTTAACAAACTGACAATTGTTTTCAAATAAATATTATTATATTATTATAATAATTTCATAGGCTTCGGATAAAAACTGTTGTATTGCTTTTCAGTAATCTTTCATAACTTTTGTAAACCAAGTAAAAAGGTTTCGAAAAAGTAGTGCGGAACTAGCTTTAAAAGTCCCTTATTACATAGCAAGTTTTATGCTGCAGCCCATAAATCTAGTGTGATTTCACTCCTTATGGATCCCTTGCGCTTTCCCCTGGCCATAAAGTTATTCACCATAAAGAGAAAAATAAGTCAAGATATATCAATAACAATTCCAGTCAAATTTTAGCTAAATTCAGGTAGAAGCAATTATAATTTGCAGCTGCACAAGCAAAGAATTCAATGTTAATAGTTGACACTTTCTATTAACACAATTAAGATTTATTCTTGATTTTAAAGTACGTTTGTTATCAATTTTTAATTGAAAATTGGCAGCTGTAGTTAGCTGGGCTTCTCTTATGTTGCAAAGTCGGGTCCTGGGTGCTTGCCCCAAGAAAATTTGGGGTGGGGCACATAATAAAAGGATAGTAACAAAACTTGCAAAAATCGCAATAAAATATTTATATATATTTTTTGAAGATTTTTGAAAGTTGAATCAGTTTTTATGAAAAAGAGTTTTTAACTGTTTTGTTTTGTGTATTTTGTATCAATTAACTACTAAATTTTTTCGAGTTTTTAGTGTTAACTGTATTTTTTTCTGGCATTTTTTCCTTCCGTCTTGTCCCCGACAGCAGTAGCATTTCGACACTCGCTGCTACACGCATGAGCAGTTAATGGATGTCTGACTACCGGAGCCGAAAGGCCAAGATGGTGTCTGCTCCAGCTTCCCATTGTGTTGACAGCTTCCAGGCGACGTAGCGGGAGTCATACTAGCTATGATGGGGAGAAGCAAAGAAACGCATATAATGACGTTGACGCGCCCGGAGAAAAGAAGAGAGAAGAAGAAGAGTAGCATTTCTACCATGTCCAGGATGGGTGGTTTGGCCCCCGTGTTAACCTTGCTACCTTTGTCGATTATTTTAAAATCGGAGTTGAAATTTGGAATTGAAGACTAAATGAACATTAAGTACATACTGGTTTTCATAATGAAGCTCAGTTGTTGGAAATGGAATGGTTAAACCTAAACCTGTAAGGGAAGTCATTTCCGAATCACAAAAATGTCGCCAAGTTGTGATAAACGATGATAGTGATAAACGATAAATGATAAATGTTGCAGGTTCATGCTTTAATGTTTCAGTACTCATCCAGTACTTATGTGAGCCTGGTTTTGATGCCGCTTGATTAGCGTAAGGGCGGCTTTTTGTAGTAAAGACAGAAAGTTCTTAACTCTTGAATAAGTAATACCTTTCTTGTTTTGGTTGAGCAAGGAGAGATAAGGTAACTAACATAATTATTGTATACAGCTGTCAGAAGGTAAGACGTCAATACTAGGTGACGTTTTCTTAACAATTTATTTTGTTTAACAATACGTCCTGGCACTTACAGAAGTTTTTCTTTTAAAAAACAAATAGAGTGCTGAACGTTGACTCCAAACCTCTTTTCATAGTGAAGTTGTATAACAGGACACCCAGGTAACATTTCAGATTATTTCTAGCTAACAAAAAACTGGATCGAAAAATAGTCTCCAGATTCGTGTTCAGCGGCCCTGAAAACACCCTGCGTGCAACTGGTTCAGCGAAATCGGAAACCAAAATTTTGTGGTTCCCCTTGGTTCTCCTTTGAAACTTAAAAATTTTTGAATTTTGCAACAGATCGATCAGAAATGTGCTGAAATGCATGCATCCATACCAGCGTTGAGCTCGATCGGTTAGGTTTTGCGAATGTTTGACACAGGTGTGCGTATACGGAAGAATCATCTGTCGATATTCCAAACATTTTGCCCGCTATCCATGGATTCTGAAACAAATTCGGAGGGAACTAGCACAGTTAGGACGATCATAGTCATTGTGCCTTCGGGCCTCCAAGAGTAAACATTGGAAAAGTAGCATAAATTATTTAAGAGGACGCATGCACAAAAACTATGAGCAAATTATTTTTTATGAGTGAGTGGTTGCTGCAATTTCCCTCGTACAGATCATGTGAAGCTTTAGCCTTGCCAGGGATCGAACCTCGGATAGCCCAATCTGTAGACAGGAAGGCTACCATTACACCACATTACTACTATCATTGAAAAGGGCGCATTACTTCTGTATCGTTGAAAGCGGAAACTCGCCGTAAATGACGCTGTTATGTGCCTTGTTATTTGGAAAAATAATACAGATGTTTATTTTTGGTATGCCACTGACTGAATCATGTAGCATTGTCTGCCAGCCTCGTATATTAGCTTCATTATTTATATACAGTTGCAATACCTTTTAATTGATTAGCCTTGAACACCCACCGTCCAAGTTAGTGCTGGGCAGTTTGCTTTTCGCTCTTTATGATGCAAAGCTAATGATGTAATAATGTGCTTATTTATGCAATTATTAGCTTTCATCAAACAAAGAAAAACGGGGTTCAGGCAGTGAAAGCTTAGAGAAAAAATCATAATTCTAGAAATACCAAAGATTAATAAGAGCTGAAGAAAGAACCAGTAGAACCAATTATGTTCATTATTTCCTTCACTTATCAAGGTAATATCGAAGAAATAATGACCAGAAATTATGGTACAACTTTTGCAATTTGACTTATTTAGTAGCTCAGCTTGTAGAGATTACTGCTATATTTTAGACAGGAATGGATACTGAGCACCAGACGTCTGCGATTGTGTTCGTGGGAGTTGGTACTGTCATTTCAACTGTGGGCGTAATTGGTAATGTTTTGGTAAGTAAATTTAAAATTGAACTGGAGCGAACAAAAGTGGTGTAAAACATGTTGAAATCAAAACCAAAACAAAATTTTTGTAGATATGCAGAACATTTTTACGTGTAGTTGTTGACTTTGTACAATTTTGTAGACAATTTGTACACTATTGCTATGGAAGGAAAATAGACAGCCCAAGAATGGATTTCATATAAGTCTAGCATTCTCCGATCTTATGGTGGCAGGGATCATAGCACCTGCAGAATATGCCGGTAATAATATTGATATTCATGATATGATTATTAAACACTTAGGTATATTCTAGAAATTCATGAGTTGTTGTTTTTAAAGGTTGTAACCTGGTTATCACACTCAACCTCAATTTCGCTTAGAAACTTTGCTTTTGGCACAAAAAATAACCATTATGGAAGCAAACTGTAAAACATTGATAAACCTTAGCTATTGTGGTGAAGGAAATAAAAATAGGTTTAAATTTAATTTAATTTAATAAACATTTATATATTTAAACAATAATCAATAGTGAAGGTGTTATGCTCTAGCCACGAAGCATTCTGTAGGAGTTAAAGTTTCTTTCTGTGTCAAAAATATACAGCTATGCCGTAATATCAATATGAAAAACCAAATTTTCTTTAAATTTACTTTCCACTGCTTATTTTTTGGAAAAGAAAATTTTAATCGCACAGCAGGGGATTGGACAGCTGTCGGTTTTAGTGAAAAACTGCATAGCATTAAGGCGAAAACTTATGCATCAAACACAGGTGAAAGTAGCGGAGTTCGGAAAAAACAAACCGTGAAGTCCTCCTCTCTTTGTTTCAAACCTTTATCTGACTTCTGATTTTAGGAGCAATTCTAGGCGAAAAATATTTCAACGATCGTTACTTGCTGTGTGCAGTGCTAAGCACCATATGTGCTCCTGGTTGCTCCGGTTCAATGCTAAATATGTCTTGGATAGCCATATCGAGGTATGACGTACGTAAACCATATGTGCCGTATTTGTTTATTATTTACAATTAATGCAGAAAACTAACTGTGTAGGTACTAGGTATGCATTGTATGGTTCCTGATTTTTCTTCAATTATGTAACTCGTCAGAAACCTTTTCCACTGCTAAATTTTCCCATTTTTTCTTCACAAATTTTAATGAAAATTTAATGAATCAAGCAAACAATAGTTAACATGCCTGCTTTGATGCTTTTAGATATTACTACATCTGTGATCAGAACAAGTTTCAGGTATACTTTACCTGGCAACGAATTGGTCTCTACATTGTCCTAACCTATTTCACCTCTATACTAATCCAGCTGCCAAACCACATTGGATGGGGAAGGATTAAGTTTAATCCAGGATATAGATATTGCACTGTGGATAATACCACCTTTTCATACAGTGTATTCTACGCCTGTACTGTAACTGCCAGTGTTATTATAACCTTTATCTACTATTGGCGAATCTACAAGACCATACGTACCAGCTCTGCTACCAGAGCTCTAATCGTTGGCCGGCGAATTACGGAATCCGAAAAACGAATCAAAGATGAATGGCGTATCATCAAAACTTCATTCAAAGCTTTCGTGTCACATTGTATTGCATGGAGCCCTGTATTTATTCTGTGCTTGATTGGGTTTCTGGAGCATTGGTATACCATGCCGGTTCCAGTATTTTTGGTCGCCGCGACGCTAGCCCATGGCAACAGTACCGTCAACTTTTTCATGTTTTTCATCGACAATGACACTTTTCGGGGGCAGCTGATTAAAACCACCAAAAGGCTGCTGCTCGTTCGTCGAAAAATTATCCCGGTGAAGAGTACTGTAAACAAAGATACAGGTACCGATACGGCTGGACAAACTAAAACTACCGCTACCGCATAGCTTGCTGTGCTGTACAACAAGATCAGACGTTCGATTTATTTGAACATGTTTTAAACAGAACTGCAATCTTCTATATATTAAGTGGGCAGGAGGCGGGGAAGCAAAGATCACGAATAGAAATCCGCGCTATTATTGGCCACTGTTTAAAAAAAACCATCCTATCACAAATTTTAATCCTGTCAAAATTGTTCACTTTACAAAATTCCTGGACCAAATTGCACACGTGACATCTCCTTGTGAAAACCTTAACGTAAGCATCGCCAATCATAGCGTCAGCTTCGAGTAGGCGGGCGAAACCCCATGAATCCTGATTGGAAGATGCAGAAAAATAGAAAGCGCACGATCAGACAGAACAGCAAATGAAAAGACTGCACTAACTGTCAACACTCAGAGTAGAGTGTAAAGCCTGGTTCACACTGGTGCCTTGTCTTATGTCTTTTGTCTTGTGTCTTAAGGCGTTCAGTTCACTCTGATGTTTTATGTCTTATGTCTTTTTGTCTTAAGACAGACTTGGGCCAGGCTCAACTTTTGTCTTATGTCTTAAGAGATAAACCAATCACATTGCAGCTAGTCTAGTCATTGTCAAGTTGATTGGCTGAAAGATTTAAATGTGCTGCCAAGAACCAAGACAACAGACATAAGACAGCACTGTGAACGATTCTGTCTTAAGGTGGTAGTACCACTACCGGGGTGGACTTTGAACAGAAACTGTGAACTATAAACTTAATCTATCGCCTTGAAATTTGGCACATTTGTTCTTTATCATGTTTTGCATCAAATGAGTATGGCTACTATGTTGCGGGGGCTGGCTTGCTGTCTACACAAGAGGAAATGTATTAAAAGATTTAAATTTAAATATCTCCTCCATTCCTTTGTGAATTTGTTTGAAATTGTGCACGCAAGCTTTATTAATTTATACTCTCAGGCCGTTTTTTTAGTTTTTCGTAAAAGTGTATTTTCAATTTTTTAGCTCATTTTGAAATATTGTAAATTCCATATCTTGCTTACTACTGCGTTTTTCCAAAAACAAAGGAAACGGCCTGAGCGTATGCAGATATAAAACATATCTGGAAAATTTGGTCAAGTTTGGTTGAAGCAGTGACGAGATTAATCAAATACAAAAAATTCGCAACTTTTCATTGTTTGCTTTGGTTGTGGGAATTTGCAATGCTTTCAAGCAGCTGCAAAGTGTTTTCTGCTAAATAATACACACAAGTAACACAACGACAACCGTTAAAACCCAATAGATTGAATTTTAGGATAAATTGTTCTTGCTTTACATTGAGTGTGCAAACGGTCAACGTAATTCAGCTGTATATTCAACAGCTTGTAACTTTTGATAGAAACCACGTACAGAAGAGATGTGCACATCATTTTAAAGCGCTTTTTGTGCTCTTTCACACGGTAGAGTAAAACTTAATATATGAAGCTTAAAGAAAATTTTGATTATTTGCGCATGCGCGAAGCCAAGGTGGTAGCTAGCCAATTATGCGCTTTCTTACAACAAGATTTTGCCCAAAGGTAGCTTGCCAACCAGACTTGATTCACAAAATTTTTGACAATATAGCTTCACCCATACAAAAATTACGTAAGAAATCCCGGTAGTGGTACTACCACCTTAAGGGGGGGCTACTAAAATCGACTTGCCCCGACTTTGCCCAATTGGCCTACTTTTTGGCGAAGATATAGAGCATAGGTGTGGTCAAAAAATATCGGGTACTGAGATCTTAGCTGCCTTCCAGCCATGTGCAGCCGTCGTGTTTATGTGCCCGACCCCCATTTTTTGCAACTACCAACATAATTAATTAAAAATTTCTACTGACTGCTAGGCCCAAGCTTCAAAGCTGTCATTCGCCAATATGATTTGGCATATATGTTCCTACCTGCAGAAAAATACTAGATGTCTGTATCTTATCTGCGTCTAAGGGAATTACTCTTCAAAGTTGAAGTTTGGGCAAAAATTTAAAAATTTTTGGTTAACGAAAGGAAAATTTTATTACTGCTGCGAGGTATAAGGCTGTAATTTGGCATAAAAGGAGGCCCTATAGGAGTACTCATTTGTGCCAAATGGCAAGAAATTCTGCCGCGTGAAAAAAGATTGATGTCAACTTTAATCTTCAAAACTTGCCGAAACCGCCATTTTCAGCCTGTAGGATCCTGTGTAGAGGCTTTCTGCAGCCAGAGAAGTGGCAAACCTTCACTAATCGAGCTGAAATCTTTTGTGGGGGTGTTTTCGACCTCGCTGAGTTCAAATATCTCAAAAAATTTTAATTTCAAAAAATTTGATTTTTTCGATTTCTGGGGTACCATTCCCCAAAAAAAGGCGCTTTTGGAAATTTTTGAAGATTAAAGTTGACATAAAATTTTTTCACCAGCCAGAATTTCTTGCCATTTGGCACAAATGAGTACTACTATAGGGCCTCCTTCTATGCCAAATTACAGCCTTATAGCTCGCAGCAGTAATAAAATTTTCCTTTCGTTAGCCAAAAATTTTTAAATTTTTGCCGAAACTTCGACTTTGAAGAGTAATTCCCTTACATGCAGATAAGATACAGACATCTAGCACTTTTCTACAGGTAGGGACATATGTGCCAAATCATATTGGCGAATGGCAGCTTTGAAGCTTGGGCCTAGCAGTCAGTAGAATTTTCAATTAATTATGTTGGTAGTTGCGAACAATGGGGGGTCGGGCACATAAACGCGACGGCTGCACATGGCTGGAACGCAGCTAAGATCTCAGTACCCGATATTTTTTGACCACACCCATGCTCTATATCCTCACCAAAAAGTAGGCCAATCGGACAAAGTCTGGGCAAACCTTTAGTACCCCCCCCCCCTTAAGACACAAAACATAAGGCATACGACATAATACAAAAGACAAAAGACATACGACATAAGACAGCAGTGTGAACTAGGCTTAAGCATCAAATTAAATATATATATGTAATTAATTCTATTGGTGACCGACAACCATGGGCCAGAAATTGAACTTCTGAAATATCAGGGACTGGCCCAAATTTCATTCTCATAACCAGAAAGACGTTTTAGATGGTTGAGTAACCCTCCGGCATGGTTAAAGTCCAAAACTTCCCCGTTATACACAGCTTCACCTCTATTGACTTAAGGGGGGGGGCTACGAACGGGTTGGCACAAGATCGTCGGAGAGAGCTACTTTCCCGCCCAACGTTAGCCAACATATCAAAGTAAAAAAGATTAGGGTGGGCAACAATATATCTCATATACATCGTTTTTGGCAGGACGCCAAAGTCGAAATGTTGGTGCGAAAAATGGGATTTTTCAAAAAGGGTTTTTCAGCTCTGGTGAATTAACGGTTTGACCGATTCTGTAACTTTCAGCCATAAATGTTAACTGTTACTAGTGCTAAATATTAAAAGTATTCCGGCTTTCGAGCGTTGCTTCCTTCTTTAGTTATAACAGTTTAGCTGTTATAACTCAAAGTTTGAAATTTTGCAAAAAGTTGCGAGGTGACCGTGCGCCGTTTTCGATCTAATAAAATTGGCAGCCCCTAGCCTACCCCAGCTTTTTACCAGTTATTAGGCTCTAATAGGGGCATACTGTCTGTGAGTTTCAAGGGCTTTGGTTTTCTGGTTAGTGTGCTAGCCAACTTTTCGTTAAGAAATAACCCTTATTTTTAGGCCTGAAAAGCTAGCTATGCGCAGTAAAAATGGGGTAAAAAAATTTTTTGTCTCCGATTTTGCCGAAAAGGTGGTTATAGGGGTTATTTGACCTGCTGAATCCGAATATGAATGAAAGAACAAACGAAACTAAGATTGTCACTACAGCACCTCCGACCCGAAAAATTCGGGCCCGAGGTGGGGATCGAACCCACAACCTTCGGTTAACTAGACCGACGCTCTACCGATTGAGCCACCCGGGCACAATCGAACCAAGCTTAAGTTGGAATTCGTTCCCAAACTGTAGTGACATTTTAGAAGACGCTTTCGCGCCAGCCCACACAGTCTGATGGGAGCAAACCTCGACCGTTTCAAACCGTAATGGGCAAGACAAATGAAAGAACAAACGAAACTAAGATTGTCACTACAGCACCTCCGACCCGAAAAATTCGGGCCCGAGGTGGGGATCGAACCCACAACCTTCGGTTAACTAGACCGACGCTCTACCGATTGAGCCACCCGGGCACAATCGAACCAAGCTTAAGTTGGAATTCGTTCCCAAACTGTAGTGACATTTTAGAAGACGCTTTCGCGCCAGCCCACACAGTCTGGAGAAATCAGAAAGAAATCCGTTTTTCGATATGACGCTTCCTTCGTTCAGTATGTGCTTACAACTGTCTTAGAGCTTTTTGGAGCGACCGCCATCCATACTTCGAGAAATCAATCTAGCATTTCTAAACATTGGAGCGAGGTTTAGTGACATAGCTTTCGGCACATCTTTGTGCACTCACTGGCCTGTAATGTGCAAAGTTTCAGCCGATTCTGCCACAGTACTTTGGAGTAATTGACTCACATCTTCGAAATGGCGCCAAATAACAGCGACAATATCGATAATATAATCCTGCACTGCGATCACATGGATTAACGAAATCACGTCATTTATACCAAAATTAAGACAGATACTTGGAGTATTAATTGCCGCAAAGTTTGGTTCATTTGGTAAACCACAGCTCATTAGAAGTTAGTTAACCTCCACCCGTACAGACCTACAACACCCAATTTTTCGCACTTTGATTGTATCTCACAGAAAAGTATACATTGATCTAAGGATTATTTTACACGATATCAAAGCGCTATATGTCAGAACTATTTCAGGAAAATTTGGGTACCATACCTTGCCCATAGCGATCAGGGCGAGGCGAAGTTTGCGTACGTGCCATGTCGAGCTTTGGACCGACAACACCAACTTCTGATGGCTCCACAGGACGCTATGCTGCATGGAATTCTTTCAAACTTTAAACTATTTTACACCAAACCTAATACTATTATGTGGCAAAAGACTAGCTAGCTTTTCCAACATCGAACTTTTAGTGAAATTCGTAGCCCCCCCCCTTAATTCTTAACTTTCCTTTATTACATTACAGTACAGCAAAACTCAGTCCTGCTTTAAACTTTCAAAGAGAAACTTCACTAGATCACTCTCCGGGTTTGTGAGTTCCTGTACAACAGAACCGATCGATTTCCCCTTCAAATAGTCCTGGGAAAGGGTTCGAATCAACTCTGGCGCCGTTTCGTCTCCAAACAGACACAGACGTAGTCGTCGCTTGGTCTTCATCGCAGCCAAAATCTGCAAAATCACCTTCAACTCAAACGAACCACCGAACGCTCCGCAACCCCACTTTCCAGTGGCGATCGGCAAATCCGGGGGACAGACCGAAAATCCGATCACGAGTTTGTTCAGCTCGCGAATCAGAAATTCGGACCTCAGCTGAAGCTTGAGCATGTCGACAGCTAAACTAACATTAACAGCAGGTTAGACTTAAAATTAGAAAATTGAATAATTGAAAGGTTAAATTAAAATAAATTAAAAAATAAAAACAGTGCAGTGGCTGAAATAGAAAATCATTAATTTAAATTAAAATTTCAAAATTCGAAAGTTTAAGTTAAATTATAAAGAGAAACAGCTTTTGGCTAACCAGCACTATATACCCAAAACTTAGCAACCACATAACTACCATGCTGTAGGCATAAAGCCAATTCATGCTTCAACGGAGCAACGGTGAAACTGGGAAAAGAAACACGTAATGATTCTTAAAAAAATTAAAACAGTTTCTTAATTAGCTTATATAAATAAAATTATTTTCACCTTCTCCGGAACATTTATACTTTATGAAAATTGACGGAGAATCAAAATCCACCGCGTCGATACAAAGAATGTGTCGGGTGGGATCGGTGAGACATGATTTCCAAGGAAATACTTCCAGACGATTCCAGTACCCAGTGGAACAGCAAATCTAAAATTCAAAACACTAGTGAAAACAGACACTCTCAGGAGTAAGAAATAAGAAGAAAATATCCAAGGGGGAATCACACCTAGGAGCTGTGGATCTGTAGTTATATGCTCTAACCAGTCATCCACGGAACGGAGGCTTTGAGAACTCCTGATTCAACAAATTCGAGTTGCCGTACATTGGATGTGAAAGAATAAAAATATGTATAAAAATTCAAATAGGGCAACTTAGGCAAACTGCAACTGCTTCAATCTTAAATTTCAATAATGTAAAAGACGAAATGAGATAAATAAAAACCAATAAGCAAAATTTAAAAAATAATTAAGAGATATATAGTTGCACTAAAAATTGAAACACTTTAGCCTTAATTACTTAATTAGCCACTAAATCAGCTTCAAGGATTAATTCTTAATCCCAATAAAATCACTCATTCCCATTTTAGTCCGTTAAATCCAACCTTTTTAGCTCCAGAGATTAGCACAGTTTCGCGATCACCAAGTGGAGTCGTGAACAACGTAGCAACCGACATTTCTGGACTCATTCCGAACAGAATCTCTTCCTGGGTCGCCGTATCGCCGAATCCGATTTGTCGGTTGGCGAAATTCGTTTCCACAGTCAGGCCCGGACTGTCACTAATTCGCTCCGATACCGTAACTGATTCAATGGCCGCTTCATTGTCTACGGCGGTTGTAATGTCTGTAAAGGAACATGATAGCTTTGAGGCCAAGTAGTTTGGCTAGAGTTCACAGAATTAACGTTAACTCAGAGCATGTCGCGTACAGGGTAGAAACTAGTAAACTGTAACAAGTTAACAAATTTAACTCGTTTTGGTATTTTACATGCTACTAATTTCTATACGTTATTGACAGTGTATAATCACTGTAAACACCAAAAGCTGTATCAATGTTTAGCTCATAATATGAAGCTGAAACTGTCTGAACTGAACTGAAGCTTAGAGCAAAGCACTTGTCGCACTCTTATGTATTATCTACTCTGGCTGAACCTACTGAAATAGTCAACGATTTCTTTGAGTGAAAATCGTTGGAATACAATCGATTCGTTCAGAATGGATTCGTTCCAATGACTGCAGGCCAAATGAAAGTAGTAGAGAAGAGACTTTATGTATCCAGCTCTTGGTATGTCATCCCTTAATGGAGGCTGAAATAAAAATAATAATTTTTACTTAACATATCGAATGGATTTTTAGATTTACATTTAGTGAAATTCAAACAAACAACCAAGCAATAACAAGGTTTGCTAGCGTTTTTTGCTGCTATGATGAAGGCGGCATAACCTTAGGCGAATATGTACTGGGGTCTCACCCAAGCGCACAAGAGCCCGTCTAGAGAGCTCAAATTTTTAAAACCTGACCAAGGAAGGCAAAGCTTGCTACAGATAGGCTTTATTACGCTGACACTAACTATTGCAAAATCTTCAATTTCGCCAGTAATTGTATTTTCTAAATTGGCGAGCGGGGAGGAAACAGCGCTGAAAATCTTTTCAAAAAGCATTAATTAACCATTAATTATACGTATATATGCGTACACCGTTGCATAGATACCACATTCTGAAATCAAGTCTTCGATACTGCTGAGCATACTCGGTTTGGTGTGCTTTTAACAGACAAAAGAACATGAAGCCCAAGAGGGTTAGGACCTGAAAATGGAAAATAATGTAGTGTGTATTAATCAGTATAAACTGTAGATGCAGCCAGAAAAATTTTAACGCACCTATTGCTTCACTAATATACTACAGGAGTAGGCTACTGTTAAATCAACATCGGAAATTTCTCCCAACGCAAGGACAAATTGGATACATTTTTCATTGTCACTACATAACTCTAAATTTGGTGAAACCCAAAATATCCGCAAAGTCGAATCGAATTAGTATTGCAATACCCTAAATGTTTGCACGGCCATAACGCCTAAACTAAACCCAAACATTTAGAAAGTTTCAGCTTATCACATTTTGGATTTAGCCCGTATTTGTTATCCTTTTTCAGTTAGGTACAGTTCTAGCAAGAGTGCATAATTGCACTATATATAAGAAGAAGAGTAAGCCACTAGAGGGCTCCTCTTCTTGGCATTGCGTAACGGTGCTCCGACCACAATACGCGAATGCTCCCCCGTTTGGTGGGGGGGGGGGTAGCTCTCTTCGACAAAGCATACCCCCCTCCGTTTGGTGGGGGGGTAGCAGAAAAGAGGTCCCCGTTTGGTGGGGGGGGGTAGCCAACAGCCAATCAGATTGCAGAGACCCCCTCCCCGTTTGGTGGGGGGTAGAGCAGAGGATTACGGTAGTTTTTGTTCTATTTGAAAATGGGTCCCCGTTTGGTGGGGGGTAGCAAAGAGAGGTCCCCGTTTGGGGGGGGGGGGTAGGCAAAAGAGGTACCCGTTTGGGGGGGGGGTCGCCAACTGCCAATCTTAGTCGGACTTGCCAACCCCCCAATCAGATTCAGCCAATCTTAGTCTGACTTGGCGACCCCCCCAAAACGGGGACCCCCTTCTGCCTACCCCCCCACCAAACGGAGACCCCTTTTGCATACCCCCCACCAAACGGGGACCCCTTTTGCATACCCCCCCACCAAACGGGGACCCCTTTTGCATACCCCCCACCAAACGGGGGAACATTCGCGTATTGCGGTCGGAGCACCGTTACGCAATGCCAAGAAGAGGAGCCCTCTAGTGGCTTACTCTTCTTCTAATATATAGTACAATTATGCACTCTTGGTTCATATGAAAATCGATCGTCACTGCAACGCCAATCCGTTATATCAAGAGTACATAATGATAAGAGTATGACAAGGCTAACACTCTATGCAATAAAGGCCAAATCTATGCTATGCGGACCCCCCACGAATTTACCCCCTCTCACACCGCCCCTATATGGGTACATAGTCCCAAACGGGGGTCGCTCACTCGTTTAGCATGGTTTCTACATACAAGTGTTAAACATACACGCTTAAACCCCCTCCCCAAATTGGGCCCTTGTTAATTTCAGCGTGTAATTATGCAAAGCAGTGAGCAACCCCCGTTTGGACCACGTACCCATATAGGGGCGGTGTGAGAGGGGGTCAATTTGTGGGGGGGGTCAGCCGATAGCGCGCATAGCATAGTTTTGGCCTTCACTGCATAGAGTGTTAGCCTTGTCATACTCTTATCATTATGTACTCTTGGTTATATTAAGTTTACTTTTCGAAATTATATACTAATTTTCGCCTACCTGTTTTCGGGTAAATTCCAATTTTTCAGCTGATTCGTCCAGAAACGGAATATCCTTCAGAAAATCCGGTTCACGGCTTAGAATCAACTGTCGTAATTTCGGCAAAGTTTCTGCAATGAAAACTTTCCCATCAAAATCCGGAAATTCCTTAAACGGATCCGCCAAAATGTACTCCAGAACTCCACAGGGACCTTCCACCTGCTTTTCCAGAAATGAGATCAAACTTTCGGCGTCTGGGAATTCCGGTAATTCCGAAATTTGTGGAATCTTAACACTTGACATATTTGAGCTGAAAAAATAGCAGAAGAGGGAAGTAAATATAACTCGATTTCAATTGAATTTGTTAATTAAGCTCATGTGCATGATAGCGGACGGTTTGAGAGATAATTCAATGTTATCTCATCAGTGTCTGTGTAAGAAACACTGATTGGGCGTTCATTGCCACTTCAGTTTGGATACGAATCCCTTCTATCTTGATGGAACTGTGCTCACGGTATTATAGCTCAGTTTATAGAGCGAGCGAAGTGATACAGAAATCGTGCGTTCCAATCCCAGCGGAGGTCCGATTTTTTTCAGGTCACAGGTGCTGGAGCAAAGTTGTTTTTAATTAGGTAAATCTCAATGCAATTTGTTAGAATCACAATAATAACGGCAATTCATTGGGTTGAAAACACTAAAAATGATTGGTTTATTGTTTCAGATTATACTACAGTAGCCGCACAGAAACATTCTGAATTCTCGGTGTGAAACAGTAACTATAGGAATCGTTGATAGAACAATTGAATCCAAAATGGTCATCTAACTTGACAGGGAAAGGGAAAGAGCACTAGGGAAAATTCTAACATCAAGCTACCTACACTAACTAGATTTCTACGAAAACTGAAAATTTAGGGCAGGTTTATATATGTACTAAAACAGTTGATAAGCTTAATTATCGGAAATTAAAATGGTTACGCAATTTCGACACCAAAATTCAACGAAGGCAGAAATTGCGTAATCACATCGTAGTCACTATTGTAAGACTATGAATCTAAATCGGTCGATATTTACAGCTGGAGAGAAGAGATTGCGCAACTTTGACAAACTTTCCACGAAAGTAGAAATTACGTCACAAAGCAAAAGTGACTCATCAAGTACTTAATTTGATGTTTTTCTTTGTACATACGACTCAAGCACCAAATCATATACCTATAGGACATGATCGAAACCAAATAAGAAAAAACATTTATTTCCAGTTTCCACTTACATTAATATTATCATTCTAATAAAACAACTGACGTCATTTGATTATAACGATGGACTCAAAGCAGAAGACCGAAAGTTCGATTTTTCCGGACAACTTGCGCTTGGTGGTGTGCAACTTTCATTCATTCACTAATTATGCAGCAGCAGCACACGCTGCCGATTATCAATTTCCATCCTAAAATTTGGACCCTAGAGTTATGGAATAACTATATTTCTTTATAAGTACTAAACAAACCTTAAATTTTCAAACAAATCGGATCAGTTCGTTTCATTTTCGCATTTAGATTCACTGAAATCGATGTTCTACAAAATTGTCTTTAAAAATATCTGAAAAATTGATTACATTTCAGATATGTATGCATTTTAGTTAAATGCTAATTACTAGACCACACCTAGAGGAAAAAGCGAACAACACAACTTTATTAACACAATTTGGCAGCAATAAAACAATGAGTGACATTTCGCAGCAGTGTGCATAAAACCTGATTAACAAATCATAATCAAATAAAGCAATAAAAGTCATTTAATGCTGGAATTATGATTAAAATAGTAACAATTAAAAGTATTGAAAAACCACCACAGACTTGACTAAGATAATTTCCAAATTAAAATTTAAAATTTTGATAAATCTGAATACAAATCATATAAAATTTATTAAATATTTCAATTCCTCATATCACCCGAAGTCTGAATAACAGCCAAATTAGTGTTTTAGAACGGCCGGGAAGACGGCGGCCGGCCGCCGGCCGGCCGGCGGCTTTTGAGCCGGCGACCGGCCCGGCTGAGTGTCTGGCCGTTCGGCCGGCGGCCGGCCGTTCAGCCGCCGGCGGGCCGTTGGCCGGCGGCTGGCCGGCGGCTGGCCGGCGGCTGGCCGCTGTCCTAACACAAATATTTGTAGTTAACACAGCAATTTGACCAGAATGTTTACAAAACAAATCCTAACGGCATGTGAACTTTTTCCAAATATATAAGGTAAAAACCGATTTCATTGCCTTTGTAATGCATAGTAAAAATAGCAACTTTTTGTCTCAAATTGCCTTCAAACACTGAAAAATATGTCCGGCCAGCCGGCGGTCGGCCGGCCGGTGGCCGCCGGCCGAGAACGGCCAACGGCCGGCCGGTGAAATTTTTCGGCGGCCGGCCCCGGCCGGTTCAACCCGGCCGTTCTAAAACACTAAGCCAAATACGCTCAAATTAACAATGATTATATTTTGTTACACAAAATATTGAGCACAAGAACAAAAAGCGCAATGTAACACGTAAACCTTATCTATATGTTAACAGAAAGCGGATAAGACAACTCATGACCACAAAACATTCAAAAATCAATTCGAAAATCAAAACTCGGTTCAACGAGAAATCCACAAAATATTGAAAAGTTCAACTTCAAAAATAATTAAAGTTTTCAAAATTTTTAATAATCAAAAACCGGAAACACTAGATAATCAAAATGCTCACATTCCATACATAGCTCTCAAAAGACAGTAAAGCAACAAAATAAACCATATTATAAATGGATTTGCGATAAATAAGGCAAGATAACAGAAAACAAAAAGAGTAAAGTTTCGAAAAAAACGGACAAACTTAACTTAGTCAGTAGTATGCTATAGGACGACCAAAAAATGTGTGTACAAAATTCGACCGTTATAGCAGATTAACCTTTGGACTAAACCCCAACAATGTATATATTTTTAGAATCCTCAGGAACCAGAGATTTTGAAAATTCGGAAAAATCCGGAATTCCGGGTTTCATTCACCAAAAATCTAAAATTTTAGATTTTCGCCCAATTTTTATCGCAATCGAAATTTTGTTTTCGCGATCGAATAGAGCTGATCACGCTGCATATTTTTGCCCTTAGAAATTTTTCACGAAAATGCACCTAATTTCCGGAATTCCGGGTTTTCAAAATTTCCGGATTTTAAAAATTTTCTCCAATACCCACAAGATGGGTATCATTCGAAAGCTCTTATCGAGCTGAACAACTTTTGTAATAGAATGAACTCTTGAAAATGCACACAATTCCCTTAATTCGAGAAAACCGGATTTTCCGGATTTTAAAAATTTTCTCCAATATCCCACAATATGGGTATCATTCAAAAGCTCTTGATGAGCTGAACAAATCTTGTGTCTGAAAATGCACCTAATTCCCGAAATTCACGAATTCCGGATTTCACTCTAGCTTGGAAGGTATTAGGAAATTCCGAGAACTGGGCTCATTTCTGCGAGTTGGTTCTATTTTACGATTTGTTCAGCTCATCAAGAGCTTTCGAATGATACTCATATTGTGGGGGTAATTTTGAAAACCCGGAATTCCGGAAATTGGGTGCATTTTCGTGAAAAATTTCTAAGAGCAAAAATATGCAGCGGGACCAGCTCTATTCGATCGTGAAAACAAAATTTCGATTGCGATAAAAATTGGGCGAAAATCTAAAAATTTTAGATTTTTCGTGAATAAAACCCGGAATTCCGGATTTTTTCAAATTTTTGAAAATCTCTGGTTCCTGAGGATTCTAAAAATATATACATTGTTGGGGTTTACTCTAAAGGCTAATCTGCTATAAACGGCCGAGGTTTGTACACACATGTTTTGGTCGTACTATAGTTCTCTTGCCCCCCCATTTACACGACGGTTTCCATTCGAATTCAAACTTCAGCTTCTCAGACTTCTGACTCGAATTTTTCGGACCTGCGGTGCCTGTAGTGACATCTTTTCTTCTTTTGTCAATTATGTGACATACGTACGTACTTCTAAAAGGATTGGGCACATGTTAAAATACCAAACAATCAAATATAGAGAGTTCTATAGGCTACTAAAGCCAACTTCATCAGCCGTAACAAAGCCGATTAAAAAGGCAAAAACAAACAGCAACTAAAGCGTTACATTTAGTGTGTTGCAACACAAAACCAACATCGAAAAAAACCAGTGCCAACTGGTGTGTGAAAGAAAGGCAAAAATTAAACAAATTTGGCTCGATGCCAAGGTGTCCCGCTATGTGCTCTGCGGACGGGCAGGGATTCAGGGAAAACTGAGTCTAACCCACAATCCTTAGTTTACTAGACAGTCGGCAATCAGATAGAACTTAGTAAATATATATACTTAATTCTGGTCTTTAAGACCTCTGGTCTATAACAATGACAAAAACAGCCTCTAATCTGTGCTTCTGAATTGAAATAGTTGCCAAAATAAAATTTGTGAACTTCATGAGAACATGAAACTATTACTTCACAACTATAGACCTTTTTACTAAACACGGGGTCCAATTCTGGGGGTTCTACCCCGACCCTGGCGAGGGGTCTACCCTTGAAAACTTACAAAATTTTAAGGGGGTCTACCCCAGAATTTGCAAAAAGTGCTAATTTTTAACATTTTTGGACAAAAAATTAGCAAAAATGATGATTTTTAGCGCTTTTTAAGAAATTTTTTGAAAAATCTATAAAATTTGAAAAAAATGAGCAATTTTTAGTAAAAATCGCTGAGAGGCACTAGCGTAGATAGGGGGGGCGGCCGCTCCCCCCCCGAAATGGTTTTGCCCCCCTGACAAAAATTGGCCAGAAGAAAAATTTTAAGCCCGCGCGAATTTATTTTCGCGAATTTAAGCCCTTTTAAATTTATTATAAACGCAAAGAAATTGTACAAAAATGTCCCAAAAATTAGCGACTTAGTTATTAGTATACTATATATAACTAAACCTTTACTAGTTTGCTTTACTTTACTTTGCTTTGCCAGGTTTGTAGTTTTATTAGCTGCATTATTGCAAACATGATTGCCTTAAATGGTGGATACTGGAAATGTGCTGCTTGGAATACCCTGTTCTCATGATGGGAGCATCCAATCTGAGTTTTCGTACGAGACTGTAGAAGTGGCAAATATATAGCAAATTAAACTACAAAATTTGGTTTGGCAATTGATAATATACAATGCAAAGAATTCAATGTTTCAATAGCGTTTTAATAGCAAAATTGAAAAATTTTCTCAACTTCTGGGGGGCCCCGCCCCCCAGACCCCCCTTTTTGGGTTTTAGCATACCGCTTTCGGTTTTTTTTTTAAACCCGAATAAATCACGCCTTGTTAGTACTATATCTTTTATTACATAGACGTGATTTGCCCCGCGGCCGCCCAACCCCAATGCCGCGTCCACATACAACAGGTATTACATCTGCCACGGCGATGCTGATGCATGCAAGCGGCTACGTCGTGACAGGATTAGTAGACAATTATATATAAACTCATACAAGAGCATGAGCGTATATATATATACACACAGTGACGCAAGGTTGGCAGCCCGGGTTTGTATGCTATTAATGTTTGAATAAAATGCGACTGAGAAAAAACAAATTTGAGGTAGTTTATGAAAGTACATACATTGCTTGAAACGAAATAAAATATGGCATGCAAAGGACTACTGTCCTTGTAATGCACGCCCCCGCATAAACTTGTGCAGGTGAGCTTCATGCTTTAACAATTTCGACTTAAATGTGCTCAGAGAGGAACAGGTAACAATACTGTCCGGTAAACAGTTCCAAACATTGCAAATTCTATAGAAAAAGAAATGGCTAGCTCTAGACTTTTTATATCGCTTAGGTCTAATAGACAAACTATTATGGCCCCTTGTCCCTGCGTCAGGCGAATATGTAAAATAATCATCAAAAGAACAATCAAAGGCATTATACACTATACTATGCATCAAATATAAATCATACATTAACCTTCTCATTTCCAATGATTGTAGGTTGCAACGTTTAAGTCTTTCCTTGTAGGTAAAATTTTCAAGGCCATACAGTCGTTTTGTAAATGCACGCTGTACTCCCTCCACAGCGTCAATGTCTTTAAGCAAACTAGGTGACCATATCTGGGTACAGTATTCCAAAATTGGTCTAACATACGTCACAAAAAGCTTAGTTAAGAGGACTGCATCTCAACTAGAGAAACTGCTAAAAATAATTCCTACTCTCTGATTGGCCTTAGCTCTAATTTGACTTATATGTTTAGAGAAAGTTAAATCATTACTCATCATTATACCCAGGTCCCGCATAAACTCGGTATCGGACAAAGATTCACCACCCAAAGTATAAACTTGATTATCGTTACGATAACCCAAATGCATTACCAGACACTTATTAGCTGCTACAGTCATTTGCCAATCTCTAGTCCATGCATCAATTTGAAAAAGATCATTTTGAAGCACATTTGCCCCATATGACTTATTGACAGTAGAAAAAATCTTCGCATCATCTGCAAACAATCGAATTTCTGACAACAAATTTTCCGGTAAGTCATTAATATAAATCAAAAACAATATAGGACCCAGTACAGAACCTTGTGGTACTCCACTTGAGACTGGAGCCCAATCTGATTTGGAGGAACCCAATTTTACTCTTTGAAATCTCCTCCTAAGGAAGGCCCTAATCCATGCCAGCATCTTTCCCCTAATCCCAAGTGCTTCTAGTTTCCGTAAAAGCTTTGCATGACAAACTGTATCAAAAGCTCGCATCAAATCAATATATACAATATCAACACAGTCACCAGCATCCCATGCGTCTATCCAAGATTGAGTACATTCAAGCAATTGTGTAAGGGTAGACCTCTTACAAACAAAGCCATGCTGGTGTTTGCTAATAAGGTGGTGCTTATTAAAGTGGTCAACCATGAAAGGTTTTACTACTCTTTCCATTGCTCTGCAACAACCAGCAGTCAAACTGACAGGTCTATAATTTTTAGGATCTTTGGAATTACCCTTTTTATAAATAGGACACACATCGGCTCTCAACCAATCACTAGGAATTTCTCCAGAATTTAGAGATTCTCTGAAAATTTTCGTAAGCGGTTTTTTAAGAGAATGAGCCAATTTCTTTAAAAAGACATTTGGTATTCCATCTGGACCAGCAGACAATTTTGGTGATAAATCTTTTAACACTTTGAAAACATCGTTTTCACTAAACAAACAGTCAACCAAAGAGTCCGCTTCAGATACAATATTCGCAAATTGAGGCATATTGCCATCGTCCGCCGTAAAAACAGATACAAATGTTTCATTTAACACTGAGCATTTATCTGCATTATCATATACTACATCACCGTTACTGTTAGTAAGGGCAACAATGCTGGAGTCTTTTTTACTTAAACGTTTCCTCGCATAAGAATAAAAATTGTTGACACAATTTTTATTTGCTAATCGATTTTCGAAAGCTAACCGATCAAAATGAACAGCAGTTTTGACCTGTTGACATTTTTGCCTGTGAGCTCTTTTATTGTAATTTGATTTAGCCTTCTTAAAACGCCTCCATGCAATTTTCTTTTCTTTGATCAGTTCCAGAGTTCTACACGACAAGGGAATTCGATACCTTTTCCCAAAGGGCTTTATCATAGGGACAAAGTTTTCGATTGCAAAATTAACACAGTTTTTAAACTCAATCCAGTATTGTTCAATGTTAGTGCATTCCATAAATATTATATTCCAGTCTAACGAATCAAAGAAAATAGACATATCAATATAGTTAGCATTTGAAAAATCTTTCCGACGCAAATTGGGAGAATTTCCAAAACGTAAATTAGGATAAAAAAGCACAACTCCATGTTTGCTTAAACCTATTGGTTCATCAACTGTAATACCACTTATACTGAACTCAGAAGGTCCAAATATTAAGTCTAACGTATTATAAGGTTGAACGAAATGTGTAGGTTCCTTTACAAATTGTGTAAAACAATTGTCGACAAAGAAATCTAAAAATAATTTGGATTGTTCTGAACCAAAAGCAAATGGAATATTCCAGTCAATTTTAGGTTGATTAAAATCACCAACCACAAAACAGTTTGCACAACCCAATTTTGCATTAAGAATATTCCGAAAAATGTCGTCCAAATTTGATACACCCACTGTCGGAGAATGATATATGACACCAAATCGTGCTCGTATACCCTCGAAGTCAGTTATATCGACCCACAAAGATTCACAACCCTTCCCACTAAGATGCTCACAGATAACAAAATTTACACCGTTCATAATATACATCATTACACCTCCTCCCGTATTTGGCATAGTACGACCCGGAATCTCTACGTTTTTTCTATCCATTCTATGGACAGTGTAACCATCTAAATTATAAGATATATCAAAATCATGCTCAGGCTGAAGCCAAGATTCTGTAATACATATCAGAAGTGGTTTTTCTGGAAGTGAATTTATATAAATTTTCAGAAAATCCAGTTTATTTCGAATAGAACACGCATTCAGGAGCAGACATAGACTAGAATTTGAACTAATATTATTTGAAAACGACTTCTTAATATGCGGGGGCCCAATTCCCTAAGCCTCAATTACCGCACCAGTGTTACGATTAACAATTATACCACGGCGAATTATTGCATCCTCACACGTTTCTCGAGCCTTCTGAAGCTTCCCACGTAGAATCTCATCTTTACGTCGCTCCTTGTAGGTTAGATCCTGTCTGGCCCACACTTTGCTCCAGCGTACTTTCTTTGCCTGATGATCTCGGATACCACTGATGAATACAGATTTGGCAGCAGGTGGCTTAAAGCTAACTTTAATAATTCTAGGCTTCCCATCCTTCCGAGGCAGGCCATCTCTGTAGACATCCTGAACATACTCAGGATCAATCCCAATCTCCTTTGCCAATAGCTTGATCTCAGCCATATCCAATGCCTGAGCGTCCGCCGTAGAAAAATTTTCAGTATTTTCTCCGGGAGACTGCTCCGGCAATCCGAAGACGACAGCTCTATTTTTCTTTTCCTGAGCCTCCAACAAATCGGCAAACTCCTCCTTCATCTCTTGCACAGTAGGAGCAGGACGCGCCTCAAGAGAGGCGACTCGAGACAGTAATTCGGTAATCTGATTCTCGAGTACCCGGATTCGGGCTTCACTTGCAGAAGGAAGAGGCGAAGCAGAAGGCTGGCTGGGAGCCTGTTGTATAAGGCCACTAATCTTGCAACGACATTCGGTGCAAGTGTACGACATAATGTTCACGAGTTCTGTATCAGAGACTTTCTTGAAAGTAGCCTCTTTAATGCCAGCACAATAAACATGATAATTTTGACCACAAAACTGGCAAGACAGCTTGTGATCCATTTCAGCAATCTTTCGGTCGGTGGACTTTTTGCATTGCTCAGCAGCACACGTCGATTCGGCCATAAATCAGTTCCAGAAATTATGCAGCAATAATTCCTAGAACTGAATCAAATGGGTTACAATAGATTTTAGCTTAGAACCTTATAAAAATTTTGTGCGTAGTGTTCATACATTGAAGTTCAATGTACATTGAGCAAAAAATAAAAAATTTAACCCCCCCCCAGACTTCGGTCCAAACCGCCCCCCCCCTGAAAATTTTTTGTATCTACGCCACTGCTGAGAGGTCTACCCTTTTTTGGCTTCTGGACGAGAGGGTCTACCCTCTCTTTTCGCCGAGGGGGTCTACCCGTTTTTTGTCGGTTTGGGGGTCTGCACCCCCCATTCCCCCCACGTTATCCTTGTATTTGATAAGCTAACCACAATTAACAATAAGCAGATGCAAGCAATAAATATTGCTGTCTATACGTACATGTATAAATAATCTTGAAGAATACACAAACTATCTTTGTAAGATAACAATAAAAATGGGGAGGATTTTTAGAAAATTTTTAATCATCATTCAAATCAGGAGCTTTTCATTCGCAAGATCAAGATCGTAAGCAGAATTAAGTTTTTTCAAATTAATTTCGTACATCAAGGCTAACAATTCTATTTAACTTCATGTAGATTAAACTGAGACCGAGGCAACCCATTAATAACCAATGCTAGTCATATTAACATTAATATGTCAGAAATGGATTATACAGCAGGCATGGTAGAAAGGCGAATTAAATTCAGCAAATGGGAATCATGAGGGGGCATAACTCTAAAAAAATCAGATTTCAGTCCCTCCCCCCCCCCCATTTTACTCGAAAATGACGATTGTGCAGAAATGTTTATAGGTTCTGGGTAAATAGGATAAACTCAAGGCAATAGGATAAACTGAACGTATGCTAACAACTGTAAAGTGGTACAACATTTACAAAAATCTACCAAAAATGTCAGAATCAGAAAGGGAACGCTTTTGCCCCCCTCGTTACCAGATTTGCCAAACCCAAGACAATGCATCAACACAATCGTGACAAAAAATAAACAGTAAACAAATTCAACATAAAACACAATCTCCAAAACAAAGAGTGCAAAAAATTTCCCCACACAAAAGTTTTCCAAAAATTCATCAGCAAGCACACATTCTATCTAATACTGTAAAATCCAAAAATCCAAATTTCGAAAAGGGGGCTGCAACAGTGAAATGGGGGAGGGGGGGGGGTAAATTTCTGGAGTAGGAATCCTGGGGGGGCGACCCTTAAGAATCCGTAGGGGGCGGAATAGCACAGGCATCCGTTCCACAGGCGTCAGGCTTGGCCTCACTGCCCTCCAGTTTGGTCGGGTCAATTTCCAGCACTTTGGCCAAAGCGTCCACGTCAATTTCGTCAGCAAAATGGCCCTGACGGAATTCGTACAGGAATTTTCCGTCTACAGCATTGTAAAAGCATAAACTAGTCATATTATATATATATATATAAACTTTGAAATTTGAAACATTCCTTTTAAGAAAACTGAGAAAAGAAAGGCGAAGTCAGCCAAGCATTTGAACGAACTATATTTTAAGTTTAACATAAGAGAAGTATAGAAAAGTAGTAATTAAAAGTATATATTATTTCTTTCTTTACAGTTGTCAACTGTCATTTTACAACTAATAGGCTGTCAGCTGCTGCTACATGTAACTAAATGCCCAAAATATCGTAGCCAGCCACTTTACTAAAATGGCAAATTTGATTACTAGGCTTCCACATAGACATTTTAAAAGTTCAAGTTTTCAAAAATCTTTAAAAACTGGGGGAAGGCTTCATTTGGACAAAAACACAACTTAAAGCAAAATTAAAAACATTAAAACCGCATCATTCCGCATTTTGCACTTGCTGCACTTTATATACCTCATTATAGGGCAGATTTTTAAATTACAAAATGCTATCAAATACCTTTATCAACCACAAAACAACCGCCAAGTGAATAAATATCACCCTTCAGATTACCCGTCACGCCGTCGGCTTTCGCCTAAAGTCCAGAAAAACAGAAAGATCAACGAAATTATCAAAAATAAAAATAACAGCAGCAAATAATCCAAGGAAAAAACAGCCAAATTCAGCACTGAGCACAGAGTTTTGCCCCCTGAAAACAGTGCAAAATATAGACAACGGATGAAATATTCCAACCACACACACAGAAACACATAGTTAAACGCTCTGATTTTCCAACTGTCATTTTCCGTAGAAACTGATCTACAATAATCTAACACTGAATTGTTTCAATTTTTCGGTCCAGGTCCACCCACCTTATTAGCCAAATCCCAAGTTTTCTTCTGCAGCATGCCCGTTCCAATGGACAGCATACCTAGCCTACAAACAAAAACAGAAATAACAGTTATTTCAGTACATATATATACGTAAAAACCACAAACAATAAAGAACACACATAATACATACGAAAGCCAAAAACCTAAGAATACATACGTAGAAATTTTATTGTTTAGTAAATTAACGCATCAGTAGGTAATAACGTCAAGAAAATTTGGATGAAAACTAATAGATTACCGTTTCATTCCTAAATCCGCAAATATACTCTTATCCGGATCATAGTAGACATCTAGAACCAAAATAATGGCAAAATATAAATAATGTAAACAGATTTATTTCTGGTCGTATATGAAATCAATAAAATTACGAAATTAAAATGCTGGAATAATTTACCACATCCCCGACCAAAACAATCCAACCCTTGCAGTGGAGCCGAGGCAAGGTAACCGGAACTAAATCTCGCTCGATGCTTTGAAGATTTGAATGGCACAAAAACAAAAAAGTTGCCGTGGAACGTGAACGTGAAAGTTGCCAGAATACGCGAACATTCAAGAAAAAATTTAAAATCTTCAAAATTCTGTTCACAGTTTGAACCAGCGTCTACTTCTGTGAAAATAAAAAGGCAGATCCAACAACACTTGTATATATTACAAAATGAAACAAAAAGTCAAAATTCCACAAACCATATACTCTGACACCCTATCCCACCATCCCACCACCCCCCAAGGCAGCAATCGAAAAGGGGGCTGGCGTACTTCTAGGCCAAAATTTATGGGGGGGGCTCCTCGAATGGGGGGGGGGAGGTCGCCGAATGGGGGTCCCCCACCCCCCCCCCCGTAGAAGTAAGCCAGGGGGGAGGGTCGGGTAATTCTTCAACACTTACATGGTCGGGGTACTCCCCCCAAACTAGTGACAAACTTCGTAAAAACTAACCTCCTGCCCAATATCCACCCTCCTTAAATTCCTCCCAGCCCAGCCGCTCGGGGCCCACGGCAATCATGGGTACGCCTTTGGCCCGCAGCTGGTCCGCAAATCGACTGATATCCTTGCCCTGCCATCGACACAGCTGACAGCCGAAACGACGATTAAACCACAGGAGGGTCTTGCCGCCCGGTGCCGTCTGATACAGAGAGCCAAGGCTTACTTCCTGAAAAAGAAAAAAAATGGAAAAACGGAAAAAATAAAATGTTAAGTAAAAATTGAAAAAAATCAGTATATACTTATCTCTCTCTCTCTCTATCTGGAAGCATAGGGACATGTTAAAACAAGATGCAAAACTTATCTCTAAACTTATTCTAACGGGGGGGTGAAGGCGGGAACCTAAAAACACGACTTCCCACCAACTAAACAAATCACCCCCCCTCAGAAATATCAAGAGCCCCCTAATAAAAAGTGGGTGACCTTTTTGGTGCCAGATTTTGTTCAAAACAATCGCTCAGAAGACCAAACTTTCAAAAAACTTTGCAGCTCTGGCGGAGAGTTTTACCCGAATTTTGCGGTTTTCGACACGAAAACTGCTATCTTTGTCCTAAAATACACTTTTTCTGCACATGCTGTAAAAATATATATAATCACAATTTTTTAGCGCACGCTTATAAAAATTTACGAACAAAATTCAACAAAATTCGCCCCCGCCCAAAGAAAAATTATCCCTAGAATAATCCCAATTAACCAATCATACAAGTTTAAAGCTTTGTGAAGCTAGTTCGTAAACATTGAGCAACTTGCATGCAAATAAGATAAGCAAAGCACGAAATTAAAATTAGAGACAAGAGTGTGTGCACGATTTTCCTATCATAAATTCCTGTTTGACCACAGATTTATCGTTTACAGAATTTTGTCCGACAGAAAAATCTGCTGCGGGTAGTCTGGGAAACCTGGAAAAGACTTAGGAAAACATTAACCTAAAGATAATCACCGTATCATCTTCAACTTTTCGCAGCTTCTTCTCGGCAACCTTGTCCATAATACTTCGAAATGCTGATTATGGAACCGTTCGCAACTAAATGCAAAACAGCAAACTAAAAAACCATCACTGCAGGGACGAATCCAGGATTTTGAAAAGTAGGGGGTCCTACCTGAAAGGAGGAGGGGTGAGGGGTCCAGACATATTTTTTCAAAACACGGCCAAATTTGCCCTAAAAATAGCTACCTAGCAATTTGGGTGAGTGAGGGATAAACACGGACCAAGCTCATGACTCCAAGAATAGTCTGTGCTTGGAATCATTTCTTGACGAAGTGTTATGGGGGAGCCGCCCCCACATCGATGGCGACTCACCCAAAAGCGGGGGCATGCCTTTTAAAAATATTTCAAATTTTTTACGTTTTTGCATGTAAAAACTGTAAAAACACGCTAATCTTAAGTATTCTGAGCAAGAATAGCGAAAATTCCTTGAAAGATCTGGCGAGGCCGGAAAAATTTAGGGTAAAAATAGTAAAATTCGGCAGTTTTCTGGTGTTATGGGGAAGAGGTCACAATTTGTGCCCTGATGGCCGAGTGGTAAGGTGTTCGACTAAAGATCTTACGGTCCTAGGTTCGAATCCCCGCTGTCACAAATCCCCTTGAGCAAGGGACTAGGCACAAAGCGGTTCGCCGTGGGCTCCAGCTAACCCAGCTGCCTATCCTTAACTGGTCGGTAAATGGGTACCACTTCGGTGGGAAGATAACAGGAGTCTGTGCTCTGACGTAATGCCTGATGAAAGGCTGCCCCCCCCCTTCCACAGATGTAGCCAACATTAGAGTTGTCGCTACTGGCTTCGAGCTGTGAATCCGGAGATAAGCACCGACACCCTATAACCTTCTGTAGGTTGGAATTCTCTCCAGGGGGTCACTTTCTTTACCTTTTCCTTTAGGTCACAATTTATGGAGGAGCGGCATTTCAAGGGGGAGAGGGGCTCCACGAATGGGGGAAGCTGGCACCAATGTAGAAATATGCCGGGTGCTTAGCAATCTACATTTTAATCTGGCATAAAATCTTTCACCAAGAAAGGAACCAGAAACCTGGAGAAACCACGTTTATATGTATATGTATAAATAATTTTAAGCATTAACGCGGCCAGAAAAAACTGAGGAGGGAAGGTAAATAAAAATGGTTCTGCCCTTTCTGTTGCAGAAACTGAACTCTGGCAAAGCAGACTTCAAGTGCAACTATTCAGTGTTTGATTGTTTTTAAGCAAAATTAGTGCCCTGGATGGCAAGTTCTTTGGAAATAATTTCTTATGTTTACTCCTTACTAGACATTAAATTTTTTGGCACTTTCTTCTTCGGTGCACGTTTTTCTTCGTTTCTTATTTGGCTACTGGCGCCGGCTTTTGAAACAGCCCCCAAACTATTCACCAAAATCCTAGAAGATAGCTACAATAAAAAGCTATCTATAAGTACATAGCTTCTCGAAAAGCATCTACATCAATCTACAAATATATTCCTACTACATTTGCACAGAAGTAAAGGTATACCGCCCGGATTTAGCTTCCTTAGTAGCCAACAATGAACAAGAAAAAATTACAAATTAGATTTTACCCCATCTTAATGTATGTATTCCCCCCCTTTTTTGAACAAATCAGCACAGCCACTAGCCTTATGTTAAGAGCCTTATCTAAGAGAAACCTAAGAATAAATTTATCCAAAACCCATAGCGAGCCTTTTAGTGTCGGTACGGTAGTGTTCAATGCCTTTCTTGTGTGTTGAAAATAGGCAGCATCTTTGTAGATTTCTGTCCCTCCACTTGACCGCATAATTACGGACAGAAGGACAAATCCATCTCAATAGCTGAACATATAAACAGAATGGAGGAGAAATCAGCCATGCCCATCAAAGTTGAACGCGGCCGGCCCGCGTTGCGAGCTGGGCCGGTCAACAACACAACTAGGAGACACCTGTTGGCAACCCCAATTGCTGAGACAGGTGTTCATAGGATACCCCACGGATTCATACCTCCCCAGAAACCTTTCTTAATATTTCCCCCAAAACCAATTTATTTTGCAAAGCCCTACTGCCGTATTTATCACTACAAAACCTTGCGACTGCAATTAATTGCAAAACACGTGAAACCGCTTATCACTGCTATCACCTTTAAACCCAACACGTAACTTTCTACAAGAAGGGGGCCGCATGTTTACCAGTTATCAAAAGTCAGATTCTAACACTAAGCCTTGTCATGCTAAAGCAAGCTAAAAAAGCACCAGCTAAAACTTCAACAACTGTAAAGAACACAAAAATCTTTTATTACAATAAAATTACGCATCACGCACGACACAGAGAAAAATACCAAACAAATTATCATTTAGGTCTAAGCTAGACAATGCTGAGAACAACTGAAAATTGTAAACATACGTATACAAGTTACAGCAAGACATACGTAACATTAATGACCAACTAGAATTAACACAGTAAAATGGAAGCATTCAAAAGGTTTCATCCAAATCATTACAACCATACATGTGCTGGGGGGGGGGGGTTTAACCCCCCCCCCAGAATTTTCCCTTCCTGCACATGTCTGATTACAACTCTCTTCGTAATTATTACACTAGCTAACCGTAACTAACACCTGCAGAAGTTTCAGAAAATTTCAAAACTTTGCCCACTCCAATAAAAAATCGCACCCCATGACTAGCAGAATTAGGTTATAATTAAATATAATTAGTTGTAAAACAAAAATTAATGGCAATTAAGCTTATTAGAATGATGATCGTATTATTGGCAAACAGAGAAACACTATGGCATGACTATTATTGTAGGAGAAAAGACCATACATAAAAAACTGTATATATATTTTATACATAACGATCAAAGTTTGGCGCAAAATTAATTGTGCCAGAATTTTTTGTCTAAATCGTCTACTTTGGTATTAAAACCGAATTTTTGAGTATTTAGTTAGTTTAGTACAGCAGTACAAGAAGAAAAACATCTTTTACCGTTTTTAGCTGGCTTTGTATGTACCATTTTATTCCCCTTCCCACGGTTGGTACTCCCATAATTTTTTCCTAGAAAACACCCAGACATACATACTATTGCTGCAAACATTAAACCAAAAAAGCTTCACTACACAAGCAGCCCAGCCTAGCCAAAATGCTGGATTAATTAAAAGAAATCACAAAATCTTCAAATATAGTTAAGTTAAAAGTGATTACACACTCATTTTAATTAATTAATTAATTAAATTTTGAACGCCTATCACAGATTAGCTTTACGACACGGAAAGTCTCAAATTTAAATCTCTAACAGCCAAAATAATTATGATTTGAATTCTACTTTTGAATTCATTTTACTATTTTCAATTTCATTTCACTAGAATTTCATCGAAACAACGCTGCTCTCTCTTTTTCAAGCAACAACACATTTCCCGCCAGCAATGCAGCTTAGCTTAGCATAGCCTTAAAATTTTTTAGCCACCCCCCCCCCCGCAATAAAAAATAAAAAAGCATCCGTACAGCTCCCTTCGAAAATAAGCTTCCCCCCACTGAAAAAGTATATACAGGAGAGGCTGTACTCAAAAGCAATTGATACACTGAGAGACATCACAACAATACATACACACATGTGGATGTGACACATAATATTAGACCTAGAAAAAAAAACCGAAAAAAGGGCGATCAGAAAACACAAGCAAATGAGAGCATGAATTTGTCAAAAAAACTAAATGGGCTGGCCGGGAGGTACGAAATCAAAAAATCATAAATGGGATAACCACTAACAGTGTGCGGAGGGAAAGGCTAACTGTTGGAGAAATGCAAAAATAGCATTTTAAGTATTGTATTATTCTTAATGAAAAATTTAGAAAGTTCCTCCAAACACCCATTTAACACAGTGGCAATTAACAATTGGATACCACCATCCAAAGAACGAATCCTAAAAAGTAAAGAGCTGTTATCATCGTGCTAAACACTGCTATTGCAAGGGGTATTTCTAGGCAAAAATATGGGGGGGGGGTCGAGTGGGGGGCCCACAACGTGGGGGTCCAAAAGTGGGGGAGAGATAAAATGGAATAAAAATGCTAAAATACAGTATAAACAGCCTGTTTTCCACATATATTGCTCTAACTAAGCTTAAAGTGCTCAAAAATTAAGTTTTAGCCCCAAAAGAGACAATTTCTGACCAAAAATTTCCGGCAACGGAAAATTTTTCAAGATTTTGACCAAAAATCCTGGTAAAAATTTGGCAATTTCTAGGCACCTTAGGGTGAGTGGGGGGGGGGACCCAAAAAGTGAGACCCTACGCCCCCCCCCGTTAAAAAACCTCAGAGTTTGATGAACCTTTAGCTGATAGGTAGACAGACCTAACAATGTTTGAAACTTCAAACTTATTCCAAAGCGAAAAGTTAAAATATTAGTAATAGCAGCACATAAGTTTATAATTAGTCAAATCATTAGTCGATCAATCAGTATACAAGACAAGACAAGAAAACTACAAAGAAACGAAGATTCTTTGTATAACAATACGTAGATTAGACACCTATAGCAGCAAGAACAACAAAAATGGCGGAATTAGGTTTTGTGCACGACAAATAATGAACACATGCAATCAAAAAAATAATATCTACGTAGAAACTAAAGTCTAAAGGAAATTGTTTGGATTAGCTCTGGGGTCCTTCAGATTTCTAAATCGTAGCGCCAACCAAATGCCCAGAATCTGGAAATAAAATCAAAAATACAGAATAAATTAGTAATTTGCACTAAACTACACAAGCTAATTAAAATAGCCAAACTGCAGGGAGGGACAATTATTTGCAAAATTTGTCAAACACGTAATTACATTAGAAATTAATTGAAAGGTGACATAAGATATGCGAAAAACCTACAACAAGCGAAGGATATCACAAATTACAATTTCAGAATCTTAGGCACAACGTATACGAAATTTTAAGCGTTTGAAAAACAAAATCTTAAAAACCTGGCCACTCCCTTCTGGCTTACTTCTACTGGGGGGGGGTGGGGCCCCCCCCATAAATTCCGACCTCCCCCCCATAACCCCAAAAATTGCCATTTTTACCATTTTTAGCCTAAATTTTCAAAAAAATTTCCGGCTTCGCCGGATTTTTACCTAATTTTTAGCAATTTTTACACAAAAAACAAGCCCCCCCCATAAATTTTGGCCTAGAAGTAAGCCAGCCAATTTTGGAGGAGAATTAACCTTCAAACCCTATTTTCAGGCAACTTTTGAGATTTCGCGGGGGGGGGGTGGGGTGGGTGGGTAGGCTCCTACACGAAGCCTGTATTAGTGGACGACCAAAGTCTGGTGGGACCAACCCCTCCCCGTAGAAAAAAGAAATATCGGAGGTTTAATCTAGACAATGTTTTTAAATCTAAACGCAAGAGACTACGAGATAAAACACTTTGAGATATTTAAAACACATATGAAATTTGAAATTAAAATCAACCCAGAATAAAAAGTACATATATACATACATTGCAGATGCGTTATCAAAGCTGTCCAAAAGTAAACACCTAATTCAAAATCAAAGCAAACCAAAACTATATAAATAACCCAAAAAGATTCCAAACAGTAAAAACCATCCCCAAAACGTAAAATTAGATCACAAATTTTGCAAGGGAAAGACCGCCGAAGTCAAAACAAGAAAAATAACTCCCATAAGTTTAAAATAAAGCTTACGCCAGTCAAACACTAGTACAATTCGATTGCTTTCAGAGTAATTTGGATCAACTGTACAACAACTGAGAGGGTAGGATTACATAAACCGTCGCGGACTGTATCTGGGATCACGCAGATTACGATACTGCGATGTCCAGTACACACCAAAAAACTGCAATTAATTAATCAAAATATAGGCGTTCCTTAAAATTATAACTAAACCTTCACGTTTGTGCCCAGACTAAAGTCAATTCGATTTGGGTTACACACCGACGTATATAATATCACAACGATGCTGCAATAATACTACCCTAGCGGTCAGACGATATGTAAGTATGGACACAGCCGATTTCACACGATGGGGATTTACATGGAGATGCTTGATATACATAACGTGTTGTTTCTTTTTATTTTTTATTACTTTTACTTACTTTTAAGTACTTATACTTATTACATACTTTTAATTACTTACTTATAACTTTTAATTTTTTATTACTAACACGAAAGAATGGAATTGCTGTTTCTCAACAATTTAAACAACAATAATACCAATTCAAACTATTATCATTCAAAGACAACATTAAATTAACAAAAAGTATATACTTTATATCAACTGGATTTAAATGTAAAAAACATAGTCGCGACAATAATGTCAGTTGATTTTACTGCTATCTGATTGGTCGTTTCATGAGGATCCCATAGAAAATTGCTCGGCGAGCAATCCGTCCTCATAGAGAAATCCCCTGGGGAATCCCACAAAAATCCCCATCGTGAGAAATCGGCTTAAAGAATCTACTAACCCAGGAGGAGCAAGCTGTCAGGAACCCCAACCCGGTGAGCAGAGCACTAAACCACAATTTTTTTATTCCACTGAAAGAAACAAATCAGTAAACCAATTAACACGCACCTTGCCTACTGACCCCCCCCCCCACAATTGGCAAAAATTGTCGTCATGAACATGGTTCTGCTTCAAGGCAGTTTCAAAGATTATACCAAAAAACTTCGGCAAACAAAACTACTCCAAAAAGACAGACCCCCCCCAAATTAACAACTCAACACAAAAGAATGAACTGAAACAAAGGTAGAACCCAACGAAAACTGACCTCAGTAAAGCTAAAGAATAGCCCGATACCGCCTGCCACCTTTAAAGCCTCTCCCATTCGAGCATTGATGACCACATCACAGGAGGGGCAGGATGTACCCCGCTCCCCAGGGCAAACTTCCTGAAAAAATACAGAAAAACAATCATTGTGTCTTTGGATAGGAAACAAGTTACCCCTAAAAGGGGTATAATTCCGCCCAGGAGTTTTTTCTTGAAAGCTGCCTTTTTGCAGTGCTGGTTTTGAATTATGAATAAATTATCGGCCAATGAAATAAGCTGGTTAAAACTGTCTCTGCCTTGTCCACTTCGTTTTAGTCCTTAGTCCACACGCAGGGATTGAATTGGTTTTTTTGCACAGTGAAAGCAAAGTGAATCTCTCGAATTGTCTCCGTGGCGTGCAATGAAACACTTATGGTTATGTTTTTGGAAATCCTGGAACAAGGCCCACTTATCTGTAGCCTTAATAACATAAACCTAAGCCATTTTCACCTGCCAAATCTTTAATATATAGTAATCTCATTAAACGTCGCTTAGTGTTGGGATTGGCCGAAACTTTCCTTGGTTGGCTTGGCTTGGCTTTGCTGGAGTTCGAAATTGGGCAGCCAGTTGGCCGTTGGCTGATGGCAAGTCAATGGCCGCTGGTTTGCCGTTGGGTGGAGATTGGCCGTAAGCTATTGGCCATTGTTTAGCTATTTGACAACGTTGGCTAGCTGGAATTTACTATTTTTATTCGTCTACCGTGCTTTATTATGCGTCAACTTACTAGACAAATTTAAAAACTAAGTTCTGGCACAATTAGAATTAGCAAGTTGTATTGAAAACTAACGCTAACTACGATAAATGAGTACGAACGTATCGAAACGTTGGAGCTAAGGGTCAACATCTTATGTGGCTAAACTGAAAATCTATAGTAATGTATCTAAATGTAAGGTTTATAATGCAACATGTGCACGATATTATTCAGCAAAATTAAATTTTGCAACACAGTTGATGCATAAAAACAGTAAATGTGAGCTTGGCCAACAATCGGCCAATGGCCAGCCAACGGCCAACAGCCAGCCAGTTGGCCGATGGCCGATGGCCGTTGGCCAGCCAACGGCCAATGGCCGGCAAACGAACTGGCTGAGATTTTTTCGGCCAACGCACAACACTAACATCGGTGAAATCAAAGCGGTATTAGTTGACTCTATTACGTTAACTGATTGGTTACAGTGGTTGCAAAGTTACTGTTACAGTAGTTCAATTGGCAGAGTGTAATTAACTGAAGACTGAACATAACACATGATCAATTACTAGACAAACAGTTCCTGAACTGAAAATTATGCCGACAGGCGCATTCGTGTTCCGCCGTGGATGTGGCGTGCTCGAGGTACAGATTGGCTGGGGTTGGAGGGAACTAGCACTTTGCCACTTGACGCACCCTGTTTAAAGGAGATAAGAAAAGTTTTAAGAAATACTCAGCAAATAGGATAAGAAAAGTTTTAAGAAATACTCAGCAAATAGAAATGGTTACAAGATTTATATTTTCAACTATTGTGGCAGGAAAACAAAAGAAATGCGGGACAATTTCGGTTTCCTACTTCTAGTTACCCATAGTGATTCATGTCAGACAAGGAGTGATGATGATAATATCATTTGCCCAGAGATTATGAACTTGTCTATAAAGTTAATTTAATACAAATCTTAATCTGTGAAGTTGAGAAATGAAATAAAAAGACAATGAGAGTCAAGCAACTTGAATTGAGCAGTCGCCGCTGCTCAGATGAATCGTTCAAGACAAAACTGATGTCACACATGCCAATCTCATTTGCATATTCAACTTTTCAGCTCCAGTGCCATCTAAGATTCAATTCTGCCAAAGGGGGGCTGAGAAACTAAAGATGTGATGAAAAACATTCAGGACCCCTCTGCAAGATTTAGTAAATAGAAAATTTAATAGAAAACAACAAAACGAGAGCAAGAATGCAACTGAAAATGTGATTAGTATTATTTTTTCTGCAGTGGTTGTTTTAATCCACTTTTTGCCATTACACCCCCTGTTGAGGAAAAAACCACCAGCTAGAACTGTGTGTTAAACATAGCCTATAAGTTAAATCTTTCTTACATTAACGTGTAGTTTTAGGGTCTACCCATTACAAGTATTCCGCCTCCGGCGGAATAAAAATTTCAGGAAAAATCTGATTCTGTTCAGTTCCATTATCAGTGCTCACTAAATTCCCAATTTTAGTAAAGTAAATTTAAATCTAAACAGCAAACTAATCACAGAAATCTGTGAAGCAAAAAAAGACGGAATATATCTTTTTGCCAAAATTGCTCCTCAGTAGTAAAGGCATTTTACTGTGTTTGTTTTCATGTAGGTATCCAAAGGTGTCCTAAGTTATACATCATTGGAGCAAAAAATCAGTCTGACAAGACACATATAAACGCAGACTGCAGCATAAGCCAATCAGGTTTCATCAAAACGAAGGTTATATAAAAGAAAAAGCTGTCCTGTTAAATTAAATAAATTTTACGAATGCCGTCTGTATAATATTTAAAAGCAAGAGAAAGGTATTGTTGGAGAAAACTAGGCAAAATGTTTACTGAGTCAAAACATCTGGAGTTTATCCAAAACGCACCGTTGGGGTAACTAGGCAAAAAATTTGACTGAATCTAAATATCTGGAGTTTATCCAAAACAGACACTTCAAGCAGAAAATACCGGGCGTATTGGGTTTCCGTATCGTTTTTCAAGAACATTCAGCGTATTTTGAGAAACTTTGGGGGAAAATGGAAAGCCCAAAACTGGGGAGGGGATAAAATTGGAGATCAAAATGTTGTTTAGAGAGGCTTCGTCCTCTAGCCCTACGTAAATAAATATCATATTACATCAAAAGTAAGTAGAAAAAAACTACATTTTCAAAATCCAGGAAAACTTACAGAAGCAACACAACGCGGTTGTACCAAAGTCTCTCCAGTGGAGGAATGAAAACCACAACAGTGTAGTCGCATTTGAACTTCTTCAAGAGTATCATTGTTAGATAATTTCCAACCCTAAAAAACAAATAAGCATGTTCCAACCAAATACAAAAACAAAAATCAAAACCCTTAACGCGCTGAAAACTTTTCACCAATCCCCCCCTTCCCACAAAAACTGCCCCCTCCCTCTGTCAATCAAATCTGCCACCTTTTCAGCACGAAAACTCCCCTAATAAAATTTTCTAAAAACAACAATTAATTTTCAAAACTTTTTCTGGTGTCGTCAAAGATTTTTATCACTAACCCCAGCTGTTTTGCTCGTCACTGCTACAGTTTCTCAGCAGCAGCAGCAAGGGGGGAAGCCAAAGGTATAAATTTACCTACAGTTTTAGCGAAAAATTAGCATTTTAAGCTGTTTTTAAGCTTAAAATCAACTTATACATACATTAGGTCCATAAATTCGAAAAAAAAAATTGCGAAAATGTTTCAAAATATGACCTCAAAAACTTAATTTTTCGACACTTTCGAGCTACTCCAAAAAAGTGGGTGGGGGCTCTGAAAAATGGGCATCCCCACTAAAAAATGCCAGGCCTCCACTCTTCGAAACGTTGCCACTCCAAATTTCACCAAGAAAACACTCCAGAGCCACTAAACCCAGCATACTACCAGCAAGTATAAATACAATGCGTATTACTACAATATTATTCAAAGAAAATGAACTCACTTGTAAAGCCAAGATTTGTCGCTGATTTTCATTGACAGCCAGACAGGCGACGGCCACGAAGAATTGAATCAGAAAGATAAGAAAAAGGATGATCATATACTGAACAGATCAGAGAACGAGTTTAGAGTTAAGGAATTATGGAAGAGAGTCGCGACTACAGAAACCACACAATTGAACAGTAAAAAACCTTGGTTTGAAGAAAAAACTAACCGCAACTTAAATTGGTCAAACTCAGGGTATTTTTTAGGAATTTTTTTCAGGGGGGGGGGAAGATTCTTTTGCAAAAATGAGCCAAAAAATGGAATTTTTTTGGCGAATTTTGCATGGTGAAACATAAAAAGTTATCAAAAATGCCAGGATTTAAGGTAAAAATAGCCATTTTTACGAAACAATCTCCGAAAATTTGACATTTTGGAAAAATGTAGACCTCATTAAGGGGGAAGACCCAAATCCGGGGGGAGGTCAATTTCGAGGGCCCTCCGCCCCCCCTGGGTTTATTTTACTGGGGGGGGGCGGGGGAGGCGCCCCCCCCACTTTTTGGGTTCCCCCCCCCCACCCGAGCACCCCCCCCCCCCCCAGTGTTTCCCCCCCCCCCACTTTTTTGGGCTTCCCCCCCCACTCACTATAGGGTGCCCAGAAAATGCCAAATTATTAGGATTTTTGGTCAAAATTTTCAAAAATTTTCCGGCTTCGCCGGAATTTTTTTGTCAAAAATCGTCTTTTTTGGTGCTAAAACACAATTTTTGAGCACTTTTAAGCTTAGTTATAGCAGTATATGTAGAAAACAGGCTTTTTATACGGTATTTTTGGCACTTTTTGCCCATTTTATTCCCCCCCCCCCACTTTTCGACCTCCCCCCCACTAGTGGGGGGGGACCCCCCCCACTTTCCCCCCCCCCACTTTTTTTCGCCTAAAGTAAACCCAGCCCCCCCCTGTAAAAAATACCCTGAAACTTACCCTTAAAATATATTCTTCAATCGATTAAGTTGCAGTTGCATTAACGTCCGTAACCCTATCATAAATGATGTAAATTTCATTAAATACGGACACAAAGACTTGAAAACCGATTACCCCAACCAAGCTGGTTAACCACCAAAAATCAGGGAAGGACAGAGGACCAACTCCATCCCACGAACTCTTAATTTAGTCATATCATGCAACCCTGATTATTTTATGTTTTTAAAACCTCGAAATTTGCCCTCTCCCTTGAGGGACAAGGGAAGCAACTATTCCTGAATCGGGAAGGCATCCCACCAAAAAACACCAAAAATCCTTAAGAAATGTAATCTATTACGATTGCGTACTTTGAAAAAATTAAAGGCAAAATCCAAAATTTCATGACATTATTCCATTCCACAAAAATTCATACAAACTCTACAATCCCACCAAATTCGCCACACAAAAGCAAGTAAGCTAGCCATAATAATATGCAGCGCAAAAAAGGATACAAAAAACAGGACAACTTGATGATGCTTATAGGCGCCCAGACAGCCAAGGATTGCCACCAGAAATAGGAATACACCGGCAGCCACTATACCACCAGCAATAGTGAGACTTTTGATCTGACCCGCGCCTTTGGCATAGGCTCCCACGCCGATCAAAATCATGGAGACTAGCTAAAATAGACAATTATATATGAACTGAAATAAACATTGATATTTTAATTTAATTTGCTCACTAAACACAACATAATACGTATATATATATATATTTAAATTTTCACATCTTTTTTTCATCTTTCATTTTCATCTCATCACAGCCTCAATTATTAGAAAAACCGAAAATTTACTAGAAAGTACAAAATTGGCTTATGCCTAGGTTTTTCTGGACCAGAAGATCAGAAGTGGGGCACTAAAATGGCCTACCAATGCTTAAACTACGTATACCGCTATATATAAACCTGGGCTTATTCTACTGGGGGGGGGCGGGGGCCCCCCATAAACACCCTTCCCCCCCCCAAAATCTTCCCCCCCCAAAAAAAGTGGGTGCCCCTTTTGGTACCAACGTTTGCCCTGAAAAAATCGCTCAGAAGGCCAAATTTTCAAAAATTTTCCGGCTTCGCCGGAGATTTTTAGTCGATTTTTGCCTATTTAAGCACTAAATCCGCTTATTTTTGGCGATTGCTATAAAAATAGCGCTGTTTTTGGCATGTTTTTTGTAAAATTTTGAAAAATTTTCGCCCCCCCAAAAATGACTCGCCCCCCGAGGGCCCCCCCAAGAAAAAATCCCTAGAATAAGCCCAGTAAACTAAGGTATACTCAAACGTAGCGCCCCCTGTCAGCGCGGCAGGAAAAACCCAGTCAGAGGAGCGAAAAAACCCCGTGAACAAAGCTCATCGGCAGTATGAGTTACACATTAGGAACTAGAACGGAATTCAATAGTCTACCTACGTATATATATACCTTAAAAAGGTGAAAATGTTTACTAACGGCAGTCGTCCGTGACCAAACATCCGAATACGAGGAGCCCGAATCCTTCCCCCCCCCCGCCCGCCCCTCTTAGTAGAACGCAATTTAACGGTTTAACGCGTAACAGTTTAACTCGTTCGCAAATGTTCAATAATCCTATGTTATCGTGGGCGTCCTTAGGGCAAACTACGCAACCATAAAAAATACTATTGGTATATACTACGTACTCACCATGTAAAGCAAATTCAAAGCAATCAACGCATTTTTCGAAAAAGCAAAACCACCGCACATTTTTATAAACATCTGAAAACAATTCGTATTCATAACATATATATATATATATATACAAGTAGGAAAAATGCTCCTTGCAGTCGCATGTAAAATGCAATATGAGCTATGATGGTCAACATTTAAATATGTCAAGGACAAGATTTAAAACGTCTAATATGAGCCAGCATCTAAATCGGTAAAGGACAAGCTGTAACTGGCTAATATGAGCCGCCACGTTTCTCTTGGGCTCATATATTGACGCTCGCTGAAATGGTTTCAACGGCTTGACATCACGACGACCTCTTACCATCTTGCCTGCAGACTCTTTACTTTTATTCCCAATCCCAAGTCTGAACAATCCTCACCGTCTTGCGTAATGTCATTAGCTTCATATAATGTTTGGTTATAGGTGCCCTGTCTGAATCTAATTTCACTAGCTCAAACACCGTATTTAAGGTATATATGTGAACACTTTAAGCAGCTAAAGTTCTCCCCTTTAAAGTTGAATTAAGTGGCATATACATTTGGTATATACCAGCTTTCTAAATCATAGACACACACTGCAAACTAGAAACAAATGCATAAAGCTCCTGTAAACCGGTATTCTTCAAGTTTTCAGTATCGGCTTACTGTACACAGCACTTATACAATAAAATACACAGCTGATGTGTAAAAATTTGATGTGTGCGTACCCACGGATTGACTTTACTTATTGTATCAAGACCACACGTATGTCATGACAATTACGTGTACATGCGACTGGGCTTTTTTAGGCGAAAATAAGTGGGGGGGGAAGAGTGGGGGGGCGCCCCCTCCCACTAGTGGGGGGGCGTCCCCTCCCACTAGTGGGGGGGGGTCCAAAAGTGGGGGGGATAAAATGGCCAAAAATACCGCATAAAAAGCCTGTTTTCTACATATACTGCTATAACTAAGCTTAAAAGTGCTCAAAAATTGAGTTTTAGCACCAAAAAAGACGTTTTTTGACCAAAAATTTTCGGCGAAGCCGGAAAAATTTTGAAAATTTTGACCAAAAATCCTAAAAATTTGGCATTTTCTGGGCGCCTTAGGGTGAGTGGGGGGGAAGTCCAAAAAAGTGGGGGGAAGAGGTCGAGTGGGGGGTCGAATGCGAATTTGAAAAGTGAAAAATAGTTAACTCAACTTAGTATCCTCGCGTCAATATGAGCCCAAGAGAAACGTGGCGGCTCATATTAGCCAGTTACAGCTTGTCCTTTACCGATTTAGATGCTGGCTCATATTAGACGTTTTAAATCTTGTCCTTGACATATTTAAATGTTGACCATCATAGCTCATATTGCATTTTACATGCGACTGCAAGGAGCATCTTTCCTACTTGTCCTTCTTCCAATTTTTGGGAGCGCTGCTCTTAGGCAGAAGTAGTCTGCAATTTATTACTCCCAGAAGATTCTCTGTTCCAAACAATGACCACTGTCTTCGGGGGTTTGACCACTGGTCAATAGGCCACCTAGACCATAGTGACCAGTGGTTACTTCTGTCGGGTCTGAAAATATGCTCATTGAAACGAGCGTAGACAATTTATATGCCCCCAACCAAAACCCCGAAAAACGCTGTTTTAGGGGGTCTGACCACTGGTCAATAGGCCACCTAGACCATAGTGACCAGTGGTCACTTCCGTCGGGTCTGAAAATATGCTCATTGAAACTAGCGTAGTCCATTTACTACAAGTAGGAAAAATGCTCCTTGCAGTCGCATGAAAAAGTTAATATGAGCTATTATGGCCAACATTTAAACGTGCTGAGGACAAGATTTAAAATGTTTAATATGAGCCAACATCTAAATAAGTAGAGGACAAGATGTAAACGTCTAACATGAGCCGCTACGTTTCTCTTGGGCTCATATTGACGCTCACTTTGGTTACGCTTGTGGCACGTGTCCTCTAAACAGACATTGTTAAACCTAGTCAGAAAAGACTGAATATTAATACTGGCGCATACGTTTTAAGCAAAAATCAGAATTGCCTGATTTTTCAACTTCACTTCAAAACATTTGTTTGTTTTTCGACGTTGATTCTAGATCTCACTATACGTATGTATATATACATGTATATAAATTATTAACAAAAGCAACCAATATAAACCAGAATAAGGCAATAAAAATTAGAACTGTCACAGACGATATATATATATACTTACCTAGTGAGATTTCATCCAGCCATACCATCCTTGCATATGCAAACCGTTCTAACCTTTTGACTTTCTGAAGAAAGCCTTTGTATATAAAAAATATATTAGCCAGTTCATTTGCGTCAATATGAGCCCAAGAGAAACGTAGCGGCTCATGTTAGACGTTTACATCTTGTCCTCTACTTATTTAGATGTTGGCTCATATTAAACATTTTAAATCTTGTCCTCAGCACGTTTAAATGTTGGCCATAATAGCTCATATTAACTTTTTCATGCGACTGCAAGGAGCATTTTTCCTACTTGTCCTTATCCAATTTTTGGTAGTGTAAGGTCCCCCAACCACAACGCCGAAAAACGCTGTTCCAGGGGGTTTGACCAGTGGTCAATAGGCCACCTAGACCGTAGTGACCAGTGGTCACTTCCGTCGGTTTCGAAAATATGTCCATTGAAACGAGCACAGTCGATTTACTATATATGCCCCCAAACAAACAGCAGAAAAACGTTGTTTTGGGGTTTGACCAGTGGTCAATAGGCCACCTAGACCGTAGTGACCAGTGGTCACTTCCGTCGGTTTCGACAATACGCCCATTGAAACGAGCAGTCGATTTTCTATATATGCCCCCAACTAAAACGCTGAAAAACTAAGTTTAAGGGGGCATGACCATTGGTCAATAGGCCACCTAGACCAGTGGTCACTTCCGTCGGTTCCGAAAATATGCCCATTGAAAGGAGCATAGTCGATTTATTATATATGCCTCCAACAAAAACGCCGAAAAGCGCTGTTTTAAGGGGTTCGACCACTGGTCAATAGGCCCCATAGACCGTAGTGACCACTGGTCACTTCCCTCGAATTCGGCAATATGCCCAATGAAACGAGCGTAGTCGATTTACTATATATGCCCCGAACCAAAACGCCGAAAACCGCTGTCTAAGAGGGTTCGACCACTGGTCAATAGGCCCCATAGACCGTAGTGACCACTGGTCACTTCCCTCGATTTCGGCAATATGCCCATTGAAACGAGCGTAGTAGATTTACTATATATGCCCCCAACCAAAACGCCGAAAAGCGCTGTTTTAAGGGGTTCGACCACTGGTCAATAGGCCCCATAGACCGTAGTGACCACTGGTCACTTCCCTCGAATTCGGCAATATGCCCAATGAAACGAGCGTAGTCGATTTACTATATATGCCCCGAACCAAAACGCCGAAAACCGCTGTCTAAGGGGGTTTGACCAGTGGTCAGTAGGCCCCATAGACCGTAGTGACCACTGGTCACTTCCCTCGATTTCGGCAATATGCCCAATGAAACGAGCGTAGTCGATTTACTATATATGCCCCCAACCTAAATGCCGAAAAACGCTGTTCCAGGGGGTTTGACCAGTGGTCAATGGGCCACCTAGACCGTAGTGACCAGTGGTCACTTCCGTCGGTTTCGACAATACGCCCATTGAAACGAGCATAGTCGATTTTCTATATATGCCCCCAACCAAAACGCTGAAAAACTAAGTTTAAGGGGGCATGACCATTGGTCAATAGGCCACCTAGACCAGTGGTCACTTCCGTCGGTTCCGAAAATATGCCCATTGAAAGGAGCATAGTCGATTTATTATATATGCCTCCAACAAAAACGCCGAAAAGCGCTGTTTTAAGGGGTTCGACCACTGGTCAATAGGCCCCATAGACCGTAGTGACCACTGGTCACTTCCCTCGAATTCGGCAATATGCCCAATGAAACGAGCGTAGTCGATTTACTATATATGCCCCGAACCAAAACGCCGAAAACCGCTGTCTAAGAGGGTTCGACCACTGGTCAATAGGCCCCATAGACCGTAGTGACCACTGGTCACTTCCCTCGATTTCGGCAATATGCCCATTGAAACGAGCGTAGTAGATTTACTATATATGCCCCCAACCAAAACGCCGAAAAGCGCTGTTTTAAGGGGTTCGACCACTGGTCAATAGGCCCCATAGACCGTAGTGACCACTGGTCACTTCCCTCGATTTCGGCAATATGCCCAATGAAACGAGCGTAGTCGATTTACTATATATGCCCCCAACCTAAATGCAGAAAAACGCTGTTCCAGGGGGTTTGACCAGTGGTCAATGGGCCACCTAGACCGTAGTGACCAGTGGTCACTTCCGTCGGTTTCGACAATATGCCCATTGAAACGAGCATAGTCGATTTACTATATATGCCTCCAACCAAAACGCCGAAAAACGCTGTTTTAGGGGGTTTGACCAGTGGTCAATAGGCCACCTAGACCGTAGTGACCAGTGGTCACTTCCGTCGGTTTCGACAATATGCCCATTGAAACGAGCATAGTCGATTTACTATATATGCCTCCAACCAAAACGCCGAAAAACGCTGTTCCAGGGGGTTTGACCAGTGGTCAATAGGCCACCTAGACCGTAGTGACCAGTGGTCTCTTCCGCCGGTTTCGACAATATGCCCATTGAAACGAGCATAGTCGATTTACTATATATGCCTCCAACCAAAACGCCG